>BMAW01086269.1:0-19386 GCA_019974015.1 Nephila pilipes
TATAATTAAGTATAGTAATATATATGTTAAACAGAATTTAAATTAATAAGAAAGAAAATAGATGATAATTACAGGCTGAAAGATGTATATAAATTGTAGTGAGTTACTATAATTAATTGTTTGTAGTAAATTTGTTTATATACATATATATAAAATTGACTCAGAAATGCTTGTAAGTTGTTAGAATAATATGTGAGTCATATATGCTATATTCAAGAAGAGTTTCTATCTGTGCGGTTGAGTTGAAAGCTAAGATTTTTTAGTATAATTTTGGGAATAAAGTGAGTAAAGACGGTTTCGTGTGTGTGTAAACTTACATATACCGTAAATGTATTATCCTTTTTCTGACGTCTCTCTGTTTGTATTTGAGAAGTTATTAAATATCTAATTAACTTAAAGATTCCTGAGGGGTTAAATAATAAACAACAGACGCTATACTATTAAATTATAACTAGGCACATTCTATGACAATGAAACAAGAAATTTTATACTTACGACTGGAACCAATATCTTCTTACTATATTTTTTGAAAATGATGGTGTAAACAATCATGCCACCAAATATTTATTTTAAAATGAAGAAAACCTTTACACGAATAAATCAAGGATTAATAAAAATCAGTCGAAAGTTCTATGGAAAGTTTTGCAAAGGACAGTTTTAGCCCATTAAGGTGCGTTTTTCTTTTAATTATTATTAAATTACTTATTTAAATATAAAAGATTTAAAACAAACGAAAAAATATTAGATATGGACAATAGTAAACTTTTCCGATATTAAAATTAAATCTAATGATAAATTACTAAATTGAATATTATATCAGCTACATGTTAAAAAAATTAAAACAAGCGATATTTATTAAATTGAATATATTTAAGCTAAAGGTAATTAAAATTCATTCAAACGATACAAAATTGAAAAGTGATCTGGTATAACAAAATTGACCACTTAAAACAATGGCTCCTTGAGTGGCTAATAATTACAACAAATTTGAAATGGGTTTTTTTTAAAAAGAAATATGTTTTCCCTTATTGTAAGTAAAAATAATCTCAGAATAGAGACATTCAATTCAAAACTTATATATGATTAAGTCGTATACCATTTATTTGTTGAAATATAACTTAAAGATAATTTTTTATTCAAAGTTACATATAATTATTCTAGTTAAAAAATTCATACGTAAAAAATACCTAAATTTATTTTGATTGTACAATTTTAAGAATAAATGTCTTAAATGATTTTAAAAATTTCTTAAATGAGTTTTTTTTTTAAAAAAAAGAATCAATAGAATAATTTGCTTTAATGGGCAGCTCAAGTAAAACTTATTATAATTATCTTATTAATAAAGAATTTAACAGCAAATTTGTATTGCATATGAAATTATTTTTAGATAATGTTCCTAAAGATAAGTACATGTTTGTTTTAATTCCAAAAATATATATTTATCAACATGAAAATTAAATTCCTTTCTCTTACCGTAAATTATTACTACTAATTTCTTATGTATAATTTCTAGATCAACGTATCAATCTAGTTTAATTTTTGTTTTCATAAGTATGAATTTAATTTAACTAAGCAGAATAAAAAAGATAAGCTAGATTTATATTCAGAATTCTTCTTTTACAAATCAATATCAGATCATCATCAATATATCAATGAATTGTAAAATCATTTTTATGTATTTTGTTCTTAAAAATCTAAATAAATGTTAACTATACTATAAATTGCTGGTCTTTCTTATGAAATAACTTTAACTTGCTAGAATTTCTTGTTCTATATTTCTTAAAATTTTCTTTAAGGATAAGATTAACTTTTGAAATAAATTTTCCATAAGGGATAACATTAATATTACAATTCGTATAATTAATTAGTAATACCATTATAAGATCATGTATATGTACTGAAATAAGAAGTTCTTCAAAGTTATAACTATGTATTTATTATACACGTATTTTTGTTTTCAGTATACTTAACTATATCTAAACTATTTTATTGATTGCACTGTTATTAAACTTAATCATAGCTTTGTTTAAAAAAAAATTGCAATATTTTTTTTGATTTTGTATCGTAATTATTAAATCCATTTACAACAGTTCTATTTTAACGGGTTCTTTATGAAATCTTGGTATTATAAAGATCGATTTATATTTAATGTAACAGTATACATACGAAGAAAAAAAATTTGTGTTAACTTATTATAACGATGCATAACACTCTGCAGTTAAGGTTTTTCCTTTTCCCAGTAATCGGTAGAGATGACCAAGCGTTCATAGCAAAAAAATGTGGTCATCATCTTGCTGCATGATTTAACCGTCTTTGCTTTCGTCGGAGAAGTTTCGACCAACTCATTCCCCCCCCCAAAAAAAAATCACTTTTTTAACAGTTAATTTGTCCTTGGAGTGTAGTAGATATCCACGTTTCACCAACATTTATGTATCGACTAAGAACTTTGTCAGGATTGCAACAAAAAAATGTTAAAATAACCCCAGAGTCGACCATATGATTGAGTTTATTTTCCACAGAGAACAAAACAAGGTTTCCCTCTTGGGATTTTTTCACATAAAATCTTTAGAGCCGAATTGAAAACACTGTACCTTGGGATATACCAGTGGTCTCTATTCACTATTCGATCACTCAAAACCATATCGTGAACTTTATCACTTATTCCGTTAATTGTTATTACCCCTGGACGTCCCGAACGACGTTTGTCTTCTGTGGATGTACGACCACGCTAAAACTCATTTATCCAATAGTAAACAGTTGTAAACACAGGAACAGATAAACCATGAGCTTCATCAAACTCAGCTTTGATTTTTTTCGGCATTTCATTCTCCTACATATAAGTATTTAATCACCAGTCTGAACTCACTTTTTCCCCCAATTTTCTAAATAAACACAATTTTGTTGCTTCAATAATAAAAACAAAACTATGTAATGCAAATAACTGAGACTTAGACAGCCATCTAGTTAGTCATGATGTTTACAAAATAAAATTCCTTTTAAATGTTAGAAATGCCATCCATTTTATTTTCAGAGATCTTATTGTACAAATTTCTTTCTTCGATTTGTAAATTATTGAATAAATTCCAGTTTATTTGTTTTATACGATTCGTCAAAATAGGAATGTTAAGACAAATGTTTTTGTTTATTTTTAAACATTTCAATCATTTTACAGTTTTATAGGTACAGAATGTTATTAATACGTTTTAACGTATTAAGATGTGAATAATTCTGCTTTACGTGCGCGTAATGAATGGGTGATATTATTTTTGATTTCTATAGGAAAGTGGCAAATTTAGGATTCGCACCTTGTGGCAGAAATCCACCCCACTCTACTGATGAAATCTCTATTCCTAACTATATTGATATCCTGTGTTTAAAATCCCTTTAAACATATTTAATAAATATAACATTTTTACATTGTTTCATTAACATATGTATCAGATACGAAATAAAATTACTATTTTTCTGTAGTTATCTTATTTTAAGTTATTTGTGTTGTTAAGGTTTTGTCCTCCAAATCTCTTATTAGTTAGTTTTGGGATCGTTTGTACACTTGTGAAATAAAAGATATCAACTACTGTCCCTCCTTACATTATAAATTTTGGAACTAAAACCTATTATGAAGTTACTCAGTATTTTACGTTTTGATTTAACTTATTTTGCCTTTCAAAATAGAAGACTTTTTCTTAAAAAGCGTGTTATTTAATGTTAGATTGTCAATTGATTCCAATATATTTTAAGTAAGGATCCATTATTTATGTTCTAATTTTATAATGATGCGGAACCATTCGAGAAAACCAGTGTGAATAATTAAACTGTTATAAGAATTTCAGATTAATGATATTCATTACGTGTCAATATTTCTTTTTAATTATCATAATACAATATGTTGAAATTGTAGCAAAGCCGGATTTGATTCAAGACAAAGCTAATTTACTTTTTGATTAAGATTCACTGTTATGTTGTATAATATATATATCCTTTACTTATTTATAGATTAAACTATTGAAATTTAGGTATAATAGTGCTTTTGTTTTGACTCATGGACATCATATTAATCATAAGTAGATGATTACGTTATGCAAAACTGCATTTATACACGCAAAAATAATTCTAAGGTAAATGTGGTAATAATTCTAAGCAGTCTATATTCGTTAAAATTTAGCAATATTGTTTAACATAAATTCTAGAGATATTCAAAAAGATTTATTTTTCCTTACGTCTATCCTGCTGATACTCAAGTTTTTTTTTTTTTTTTAATGCTGTAAATGATGTATACATTCATTTACAGCAACCTTTCGTTTATTAAATAAACTAACTAAATTCATATAATCTAATAGATTAAATTAAATTGTTTAGTACAAAAACCTAAAATTCGGATATAATTACATTTATCAATAATAAATTTATTAAAACCATTATTTAATGTTAAATAATTCGATATAAAAACCAACGTTTTTAAAAACCACGTTTTTATATGTTGGCAAAGTTTATTAGAGAAAATTATTGAAATATTAGTTAAAACTGTTAGTTATTTTTAACTTTAAAATTCACTTAAAAAGAGACATTTGTGAGAGTATTAAAAAATTCATAATACTCATAAAATCAAAACATGCATTTGAAAGTTTGTAAGTCATTCTATTAAAAAAAGAATGGGAACCAGAATTCAGAAAAAATTATTGTGATAAGACACGGCGCCAAATATTGGAAACTTCCTTTCTTGCGAATGGTTACTGACTAAATGTCAGCAACCCTTACTATCTCGTACATAGTAAAGGGGAGATAGTATCTCCCCTTTGTGAGTACAAAAGGTTTACGATACCGCATGCTGCGTGGGGAGTGCCCTGTGTTCCCAGAGGGGGAAAGAATTTTTTTCCTCAATCCTAAAAGCGCCGAGAGGAAAGATTATTTTGACTTATTAAAATTATTGAAATATTAGTTAAAACTTGTCGCAAACGTCTAAATATTGCATTGTTGGGCGAGTACGAACGATTCCCAAAATTTCAAAGCTCTAGCTTCATGGGAAGTTGGTTAAATTAACGATCGAAAATTTGATGACACACACACACACACACCAAGTGAAATTCTGAAAAACGTTGTAAAATAGATTACAAATTTAGAACTTCTACAAGAATTCTTATCTAACATATTCTGAATTCGTTTTCATAAAACCCCTATGAAACATTTATTATGTACGTACCGATAAATAAAAGATGTCATCTCCTACCCCTATCTCACCACAGAATGAGTCAAATTAAAAAAAGAAATTTCATTTCTTAAAATTACACGTTCACGATTTAGATTTATTGAGAGAAAGTTCTGGCAAATTATCTCATGAGACATATTTCAAAAGGATTGTTTAATATTACATTAAAAATATTTCTAAGAAATACGTTGACTTAAATAAAACTTACTTAGGGAATGTTCCGATAAAATTTCTTATCACAAATAAAGGAAAATGTGATACCATACAATATTCTGTGACTGATTAAAAATGACGTGTGATTTGTAAGAGAAATATGATTGGTTGAAAAAATTGTATGACGTCACGCAACTTTCAAATGTAATAACTTACATCACATACCTTCTTCACTTGTGATTCTTATTCTTGTTGGCTTTAAAATTGAGATTTGAATTTAATTTTTAACATATTTGCTTAGCCGGTTCAGCAAAGAATTTTTTTCAAATGTAACCATCTAGGAGCTACTAAAGAAATAATTTTTTTTCATTTCTTAAATTTTATTTACTTAATTAAAAATATATTAGTCTCGTTTTAAAGTTTATTCCACATTTAATATGTATTTTTAATTAATTTTCTGAAAAAAGTGTATATTAATAAATTATACGGTTCGATTTTAAAATAGTAACTTTATCAATAATTCGGTTACTTAATGCAATAACGGTAAGTGCAATTATATGTTCTGTTTACATTTCTCTTACATAACCCCTATTCGGATTTCGCAACTTCAAGTAATAGACCTTATTGCTGTAGTTCAAAAACTCGCCGATATTACAAAAGAATTTGATGATTCGTAATCATTTAGAGATGGTTTTCAATTCTACCCTCCTAAAAGAGGAACATGTTTTATGAGAAAAAATATTTTAGGACTAAAAAACTAACCCATTTATTTAACATTCTAGCTGAATCAATGGGATCTTTTAAGATAACCAATTTTTCTATGCTGTAATTTTACGTCTAAAAGATTCACAAAACTTAAATCTGTTATTAGCTCAATAAATATTTTAATTATATTAGAGAATACCCAGATATTTTCCCACTAAAATAAAATAAGAATTTTCAAACATGTTCTTCAGTTTTGTCTCGTTTTAATATTAATATATTGATTGCAAAACATCATATATAGAAAAACAAATTACTAGCAGAAAAGAATGGGTAAAATGCTGCTAAAAATTTGCAAGAGTGCAATGTAGATATTTTCATGAATATCAATAAACTGTAAATAATTTTAGACATTTTAATAAAACATGTATGTCTAGAAGATTATTTTCAACTTTGAAATATTTAAAATAGATATTTAAGAAACACATCATTTGAAATGCTTTTAAATGAACCAGATTTGTTACACATGTTTTAAAATACTTTTATGGGGGAAACAAAGACAGTGGTTTTCTAACTACACCTTTACATTTAACAATACCTTACTTGCTTCCCCCTTCCCTCTCACTACCACACCAACAAAACAATCCAGTTTGCTCCCTTTTTTACAACATTTTTCAGAATTTCACTTGGAGTGTGTGTGACATCAAATTTTCGATCGTTAATTTAACCAACTTCCCATCAAGCTAGAGCTTTGAAATTTTGGGAATCGTTCGTACTCGCCTAACAATGCAATATTTAGACGTTTGCGACAAGTTTTAACTAATATTTCAATAATTTTAATAAGTCAAAATATTCTTTCCTCTCGGCGCTTTTAGGATTAAGGAAAAAATTTCTTTCCCCCTCTGGGAGCACCAGGCACTCCCCACACCGCATGAGGTATCGTAAACCTTTTGTACTCTCAAAGGGGAAATACTAACTCCCCTTTACTATCTCCGAGGTAGTAAGGGTTGCTGACTTTTAGTCAGTAATCATTCGCAAGAAAGAAAGTTTCTAATATTTGGTGCCATGTCTTATCACAATAATTTTTTCTGAATTCTGGTTCCCATTTTTTTTTTAATAGAATGACTTACAAACTTTCAAATGCATGTATTGATTTTATGAGTATTATGAATTTTTTAATACTCTCACAAATGTCTCTTTTTAAGTAAATTTTAAAGTTTAAAATAACTAACAGTTTTAACTAATATTTCAATAATTTTCTCTTTTAAACTTTGCCACCATATAAAAACGTTGTTTTTAAAAACGTTGATTTTTATATCGAATTATTTCAATCTACGTTCGTTCACAGGTTCCATAATAAATTTCTTATTTTTCTTTTTCATTTAATTCTCTTTCCATCCCACGAAAAAAGAATCGAGCTCTTATAAAAAGCATTGTATTTTGTAAAATTAAAGAGCTAAAAATCATATTAAATACTCTCCTCTACCGAGATTTTGACATCAGCACAAACAGTGCTTTTAAGCACTAATGTGTGAATGCAAAGTTGATTTTTTGGGTACGAGGAGTATCAAAAATATAAATAAAAATGATATAATCTTATCATTTTGATATCGTTATCGAAAGAATTATAAAATATTTGTAAAAAATCTCATTGTTACTGTAATAATTTATTCACTCTCCGTCAGTCTTTCCTTTTACTCATGCTTTTTTAAATTCATATATGCTCTAAGCACATAATTAATATGCCAGTTTAATTAATTTTTTTTCAAAACTACTCGCATTATTGGAGATTATGCTGAGTAAAATTTCCATAGAACTAATACTCACCATCATTTAATTGTTGTCAGTGAAAATGTCTCAAATATTTTTAAAAAAGAAAGAAGGTGAATAAATAAAATTGTATTCAAAAATTTCACATGTATAATGTTTTTCTTTTCATTTTACTCAAAACCATTAAATCTTTTTTTTTAATAAGCATGTTTTTACGATTATTAATTAATTTTTGTCAATTTTTCACAGACTTTGTATTCCACCGATTATGGTAAGTAGTTTTTTTTTTTTCTTCTTGTTTTTGAGTAAGTTTATTAATTTTCTTACAAGATTTTTATTCTTGTAATTTTTGTGATTCAATTATAACAACCCGTCAACAGATTTAAATAAGAGGAACAAGAATGGAATAACGTATTCTTTAATTTTTTCACCAAGTCGTAATTCTAAAAAAAAGAAATTGCTTCTTTCATTTCAATGATAATATGCACTCCCCAATATTAATTTTTGAGTACTCCTCTGCATAAGATAAATCGTAAATTTTTAACAAAAAAATAATGTATTTAATATGCTGAAAGACAAACTTCTATTTTTAAGAAACATTAGGTTTTAGTTACAAAGTAAAGAATATTCTAAGAGAAAAAAAATAACGTTTGAAATCAATCAGTTAAAATTATGATAATTCCATTCAATAGTAGTGAAGAGATGTATTATTTTCACTGTGATTTGTATGTGTGAATTGAAGTGGTCTCCTTATATGCAATTCCAAGACATAGAAAAACTATGACAAAAAAAGAAAAAGTACCTCTCAGGTTTAAATGTGTTTTCATTCACGCCATGGTTAAATTCATCTAACATTGTTATTATGGATATATGTGAAAAAACTTTTTACAGAAAAATATTGATAAGATCTACACATTTCTTGCTCATTAAGTAAAGTATTTCTGTGTAATATAATCGTCGAAAATAATTTTGTAATATTTGTGATAATTAAATTGATACCTTTGAGAATTAATTTTTTTTATTATATCAATATTCTTGATTCAAGTGCTAATCTAATTTTATATATATATAATTCGAGATAAAAACCAACATTTTTTAAAAACAACGTTTTTATATGGTGGCAAAGTTTATTAAAAAGAATTATTGAAATATTAGTTAAAACTGGTCACAAATATCTTTCCGTTCCGTTTCGCGGATTTAACGCTCAGCCAAAAACAAACAAAAAAAAAAAAAAAAAAAAACGGCAAGTTTGGTGCCAATTTTTGAAATCGCGCCAAGTGTTTGGGCTAAACTGCATTATTAAAGAAAATATTAATTAAAACTTGTCGCAAATGTCTAAATATTGCATTGTTAGGCGAGTACGAACGATTCCCAAAATTTCAAAGCTCTAGCTTGATGGGAAGTTGGTTAAATTAACGATCGAAAATTTGATGACACACACACACACTCACACACCAAGTGAAATTCACAAAAACGTTGTAATAATATTCTTCAAAATAAGGTTCAACTTCGGCAACTGCCCGACCGCCAACCTTCGCTTTTTTTCCCGTCAAGTTGGGCGATTATTGCTTTTAGTGGTTACCTAGCATTTCTGTTCCTTGCTACGATGTTTATGGCAACCCTACATTTCCTTGGTATCTAGCCTTTTCCAGATTTTTAGATCTAATGTAATTTAATTTTTTAATTAGTTAACCTAATTTTAATAATTAATATAATTAATTATTTAATAATTAATTATGATTCTTATTTAATAATTATGATCAATTAAAATATTTTAGATTAACCCGTTAACGCCCAACTTAATTTAAAATTGAAATTTTGTTAAAAACTTTTAAAATTATTTTCTAAACACTTATATTAAATATAATATGCAATTAAACTCCACACCATTAATTTAGGATCCGAGATAATTGCTGTCCTATAAATAGGACGCTGGGCGGATATGGAAGTTTTTGAACACTTAGTACTCCGCTTTTGTTTTTAATTACTTGATTATGTTTCTGTTCCCAAACAGTTGAACTTTAATATTTAATGCAAAATAAAGTGAAACACAAATAAATTTGACATTTTTTTATTGAGTTTAAACATATTCAAACTATGTATGGTAATTTGAAAAACATTTTGGACATAGAGTTACATTACATTTCATGCAAATGTTTTCCCGAACAATTTTGCATTTGACATCGTCTTTGTTTTTTCTTTTTTACTAATTATATGGCCAACTCCATCACGTCTAACAGTGTCTATTTCCTTCACTCGAGATGAAATTGTATAACTTGGTATACCGATTTGTATTTGTACTGTGTTGTCTTTTTTTAGATAGGCTATTGCAATATGTCTCCTTATTTCTTTGATACTCTTTTTCTCTGCATTTACCATGTTGTAAATAACGCAGGTATTTGCAACAACCATGCCTACAATTCGGGTAATAATTGGCCAATACCATTTTTTCCACGCATTCTTATGGTATGTTTCCCTACAAGCCAATCATGAGATTCTGTACCACCCATGTTTTTGTTATAATTGTTTACGAGACATGGCTGTTCAATTTTATTTTTTCAGCTTTTCCCTTTTCACGCCTTGAAACAGATGTTAGTGGCTCAATTATGTCAAAATTTGCCGCAAGTGTAATGCATTTGTTATCATTCCATTTTACAGCAGTAATTTTATTTTTCACATCAAAGTAGAAATCATGTGAACCACGGCTAGTCTTTTTGAAAGTAGAATCAATTTCAAGTTGACAATGATGTATTCTGTCACTTCTTATTGTTTCTGTTGCTCAAAATCCACTCTTTCTTAGGTCAACTTACAAATTATAGTACAAATTACGTCTCTTACAGATGGATCAAGAGTTTCAGAGTCATCAAAACCTTCTTCATCTGTAAATTCATCTACTTCAGGTGACAAAACAATCATTTCAGACTCTAATTCCTCCGAAAATAGATATTCTACAGCTTCCACGGCAGTTTTAAAATCTTTTTTCCGCGACATATTGAGCACCTATGAAATAAACTAAATATCAGAAAATTTAACGAATCCGCCCAGCGTCCTATTTTTAGGACAGTAGTTTAAATTTGTAATTAAAACTAATAAAAGTAAAAATAATTCTAAAACGTTATAAGATACCTGTTAATAGAATATCTGAAATATAAATTCTGAAAAAATATTTAAACATACCTTTAAAACCTTTTCGTACGATTACATTGAAATTCAGCAAGAAAAAATCATGAAAATGGCGAAGTTTAGGTGTCTGCAGCTTGCTGAAAAATGCTTCCATCCGGTTCAAATCGGTGTAAGTAAGTAGGGTGAAACCATTACTCTTCAAGGGGTAGAAAAAGAATCGGCAAAACGTTGAATAGCTTTATTTATAATGGTGAAAATGAACTGTCCTATAAATATGACGCTGGGCGGAAACGGGTTAATTAATTAATTTTAATCACATTTTTAATTAGTTTACTTATTAATCTAATTAATCAATATAACTATATTAATTAGTTTTAATTATGCTAATTATATTAATTAATTTAGTAATGAAAATCTTGGATTTTTTAAATCTGGCAACATTAACCAAACCTTGTGATTTACCGCGTTATTCAAAAATTTTAACCATTTCTCTGCATAAATTGGAGCGGATAGTGTCGTTGTCAAGATTGGAGGAACGCAATCTCTTTTAATCTTATTATTAGTTATTCATTCTTATTATTATTTATATATTACCTTATTTAAATATTTATATTAAATATTAATTGATATTTATTTAAATAATTATTAGAAAAAAACTTAAATTCTTAGGCATCTTAAATTTCTTAGTTTTAATTCTTCATAAAATATCATAAATTTTTAGGCCTCTTAATATTACTTTATTTATATATTTATATTAAATTTAAAGTGATATTTATTTAAATAATTATTAGAAAAGAACTTAAATTCTTAGGCCTCTTAAATTTCTTAGTTTTAATTCTTCATAAAATATATTAAATTCTTAGTTTTAATTCTTCATAAAATATATTAAATTCTTAGGCATCTTAAACTTCTTAGTTTTAAGGTACACGAACACGTTCGGAGTACTTTTTTTTAAAAACATTATTTAGAGAAAAATTTCAGAGCCAGTCGAAGAGCTATTACAAGAAATTTACCATATTATTTTAGACCAAGCCCTAGACAACATTATGAGAAAAGATAATACCAAGTTTCAAAGAAATTTATCAGTAATATTTTGAGTTATCATTTTTGGAATTTTCAAAATATGCGAAAAAACTGATTTTGAGAAAAATGCATTTTTAGTACAATTTATCATATATTTTCTATATACACACAATCACTTACTTAAAATTCACCAGTTTTATAGCTGACACCTTCTCTTTGCTCATTTTTAACCATTTTTTTCTTTTTAGCTAACCTATTTTTTTTTCTGGCAACTTTTACCGTTGAAAAAGAATGTCGTTTAGATTCTGTGACTCGAACTTCATCTAGTTCTGCAAAACCTTTTAATGTAAATGCACCAATAGGCACATTGAAATGTTTCAATACATCCAATAATCCTTGAAATCCCTTATTAAATTGAATTACTGCCATATATCCTCCTAATCGCAGAGTTGGTAATGCAACAAAGACGTCTTTTGGAATGAATTTCCACAAAATTCCATTGAAGCACTCATTTGCATTTTGAGTTTTTCCTGGTAAGCATTTCTCCAATAGGCTTTTGTCGCATAATTTCATATATATTGGTTTTATAATGTTAATCAGATTTTGTGGAAGTCCTTTAGACTTGTCCTTATAGATTTGTTTATTGAGTGATACAGCTCGTTGATATTTGCACCAGCTATCTGGTCCAACAGGGCATTGGTTGTTTTGCATTTGAACAACAGTGAAAAAATGCTGCAATTACTGCACGTTGCATACCTTCTAAATTATTCACATTGTCACGGATAGCTATGCCATAATAATTTTGCAACTTATCGATGAAGGCATCTGTCAGTTTTCCCCGTCCTCCAAGCCCTTTTCGTGTTGATTTTAATTTTCTTAATCTTGTTCCAACACCTTTTTGTATGTGTCCTATACATTCATATTTTGTAACGGTATTCTGGCCATAAATATTTTTCACAGCATCATACGCTTTGGAGTCACCATCTCCAAAAAAGCTTACATATTGTAATTTCCTCATTTCAACCAAACGTTCAAAAAGGCGATATACGCCAACAGGTTCCATAGCACCAGATGATCCTGTATGCTTTGCACAGTTATGAATGGTGTTTAATCCTTCATTTTTTGAATCGCAAAGTCTACATACTTTAGACATGAATTCAATGTCAAATACCTTCCCTGTATCTATTGAAATAACAGAGACACATCCATTCAAGGATGAATATCCTCTGCGTTGCAAGTTCCATCAACCGACACACCACACATTGAGATAATTCAGAATCATTTTCATTACCTCTAATTTCCAAAGCAGCTTCATTCATAGTATTACACACTACGTAGCTAGCAGCAACTTCAAGTTTTTTCTCAAGGAAACCAAATGCTGTCTTTGAAGGAACATTTATATTGATGGCGGAACAAAGTTTTTTGGCCGCAGAATATCCTTTGCCAATGACTCTCATACCAAAAACAAATGCAAGATTAATATTATGCAATTTGTTTATTTTATCAGATGAACAAAAAGAGAAGGAATAGTCACAGTTTTCACATTTTAAAGTCATGTTCATGGCTAATCCAAAAACAGATTCTTGCATTACATTAATACTTCTTTTAAAACATACAGGACAACATAATAAAGAAATTAAATGACTGAAAATTCCTAAGTTAAAAATAACATTTTTTTCATCATTTTCAATAACATCTGAAGAATTCATCAATTTTGTTTCACTGGCAGTTGAAATATCTACATCTTTACTAATTTTTTCATTCTCTGGAACTGGAACATTATTAGAGTACCTATTTCCTTTGAACTGTCTTTTACGAGAATAACTTTTATTTCTGTTATTTCCCATAGCTGTAAAAATACTAATACCAGAAAGAAAATTCAGTATTGTTTCAATTAAAAAGTAATAAGTTTTGTTATGCAACTACACAAGCACAGTTGTCAACAAATCAAGCTGTATGTAAATAAAACAATTATTGCCAGATTTCCTTAAATTCTACGTCGTCAGACACTAGCACAATGCTTAATTATTTTAAATATTGCATCAAATGTTTTCTAAATTTATATTAAAAATAAATATGGTATTTTAATTCTGTTTGACATCTTTAAAGGGCATTTAAATGCTGACTTCCGGTCATTTAAATACCCACATCCGGTTTTTTGAGCTTTACTAATTCTTTAATATCTTGGCTTTTAAATGACGTAGAAACAAAATAAAAACAGTTTTATAAAGCTAAATAAATGCTTTATTCAAGAAAACAAAAAACTGAAAATGTGATTTTTTTCGAAAATTGACCATTTCAACGTGTTCGTATACCTTAATTCTTCATAAAATATCATAAATTTTTAGGCCTCTTAATATTACTTTATTTATATATTTATATTAAATTTATAGTGATATTTAAATAATTATTAGAAAAGAACTTAAATTCTTAGGCCTCTTAAATTTCTTAGTTATAATTGTTCGTTAAATTTCTTAGTAATGGATTCTGTTAACAGTATTCCTATGACTCAATTGGTCAAGGAATATCAGCAAAATGTATGGCAAAAAGTATCAGTTCCAAGAGCTTTTTCCAGCTGTAGAAAAGATGGAGCTCTTATGGGAGAACCAGGAGTTGCAAAGGTAATTTTTGTATACGAGCTATGTAAAACCCCTGACCTGTTGCATGAATTTTTGAGAAAAGCGGGTTTATTAAAAAAGGACTTAACTTGTGCAAAATGCAATAGTCCAATGAAACTAAGATCCAAAGATATTAATGATGGTGCTGTTTGGACTTGTAGGAATAGGATTAACAAGGAGTGTGGTTTACAGAAATCTGTTAGGTTTGGATCTTGGTTTAGCTGTAGTAAATTAACAATGGGCGAGATATTTTTTTTGACTTATCTCATTGTTAAGGGGTATGGGACGGACAAAATTATCGATGAATATTCATTCTCGTCTTGTACGATGGCCGACTGGAGACAATTTATTAATGAAATTATAGTGGATTACGTTGAGGAGACATCAGAAACAATAGGAGGCGTAGGAAAAATTGTTGAGATAGATTAATCCAAATTTGGAAAAAGGAAGTATAACAGAGGCCATCGAGTTGAAGGTCAGTGGGTATTTGGAGGTGTAGAAAGAGGCTCGGGGAAATTGTTTCTTATTGCTGTTCATGATAGAACGAAAGAAACTCTCTTGAGTCTCATAAAAGAGTGGATTAAGCCCGGAACCACGATCTATTCAGATTGCTGGAAATCGTATGATTGCTTAGCAGATGAGGATTATGAACATTTAAAGATAAATCACTCTTATCACTTTGTTGATCCAGTAACAAAATGCCACACTAATACCATTGAGAGTATGTGGCGCCATATTAAGGC
This sequence comes from Nephila pilipes, assembly GCA_019974015.1. Classification (NCBI taxonomy): domain Eukaryota; kingdom Metazoa; phylum Arthropoda; class Arachnida; order Araneae; family Nephilidae; genus Nephila; species Nephila pilipes. The sequence continues at coordinate 15,339 of BMAW01086269.1, forward strand.
TTCTTTGCCTACCTATAATAGAAAATATGATTTCAAATTTTATTTAGGAGAATTTTTGTTCTGGGCTTCTTGCGAGGAGAAGGGAATTGATACTTTCAACACATTCTTAGAATTAGTTAGGAAGATAGATTGGACCAATTTTACATATGCTGATTAATTTCTTGGAATACTTTAATAGTTTTTCAAAATTAAATCACTTTTAATATTATAATTAATTTTGACAATTGTCACCTTTAATATAATTGAACTTTTGTTTTTAATTTTATTTTATAATTAAGTCAGGTTTTTATATGTGTTTGTGGTAATGATGATAAAATGAACTACATGCTCATAACGATCTGAACCGCATATTAATAAACAATTTTTTTTACTTTACATTTAGTTTTTTTCCCACAGTTAATTTTAATATAGTATATTCCTAACCTATCAACCGCTTTGTTTGAAAAGGAGTTAATTTGCAAGGAACTTTTCTTACAAGTTCATGAAAGAATGGCGTAAATGAATTTCTCGTTGAAATACTGTGTTGAAATGATTAAAATACAGGTACGTGGTTTTTTAAACTTAAAAATACTACTTAAATTATTTGCTTTCGGCGCTCCTTGCTTTCTTTTGCAGAATTCTTATGAAAGATTCTTTGATAACTTTAGTCATATCTTAATCTGAAAGTTTCAATACAAAAAAAATACCAAGATTTAAATTGTAATAGATTTTATGGCAAAAATTGTCGTAAAAATATATTTTTATAAAACATTTGATATACTTCTTGAATGAAATGGTTAAAATAAATATTTCTGTATAAGTTTTTATTAAATATCATATGAATGTATTTTTTTATACAACACATTTTCTGTTCATTTTAAAAATTTTATTATTAAAGGTTATTAGGAATGTATACTTTATACACAATATTTTATCACATCTTGATATAAGATACTTTTAATGAAAATTCCGTACATTCATATAATTCTCCTAATTAATAATTCATACAATAATGTTCTTTAATTTTTGGAATCTATGACTTTCTTTTCATCATGATTCATTTTTTTATAATTAAAAACAGATTTCAGTCAAAAAAAAATTTTTAAAGTCTTGTTTTCCAGAAAATTAACGATTTTCATTCGTTTGTTTACTAATTCAATTTAATAATTGATTAAAAAATTAAATTTAAAATAATTTTTCGAGTTAAAAATTTTTACATTGTAAATGTACAATATTAAAAAAGTAAAATTGATACATTCAATTTTCAATAAAAATGTTCCTGCAAAAGAAATCACTTAAAAAAACTTACCAACAATTAAAAAAACGAATGTGAGTAAGAATATCTTAACCTATAAACATCGGCGGTACATATGTCGTACCAAAAATTTTTTTGTCTCTCGCTTCGGCTCTGGTACAACGTCTGTACCAAGCTATCTATAGACAGTTCTTTCCCCCTTTTTTTCCAGCAGATCCTTTTACAACTTTCCCTTATGTTGCTTCGTTCAGTTGTATTGCGCTCCTACGGCAGCTTGCAATTCGCAGCTTCAATATGTTTAATTAATTTTTGTGATTGTATTAAGTCGTTATGTTCTACGTTTTAAATTATAAAGAAACTCATTGTATATAAACTGGTGTAATTACTAAATCATGTGTAAACAAACATTATCTTTAAGTTATTTGTATATATGTTTTCAACTAAATTCATGTATATTCTATAGTGTAATGAATTAGGAATCTCATTTGGATTATCAGCGTTCCAGCGCAATTATTGATGGAAAACTCTTCAACTTCATGAGTATTACTTCAATTTAGATAAAGTTGTGGTTGGTATTATTAATGTCCTCAAGAGGCTGTCGGCAGATATTGCCATTGACCTCGTAACTTGGGTCTCGGTCAGACCATGGCTTTTAAGCACATCTTCTCCCTCTCTAAGAAGTTCCACATCCACGCCAAGGAGGTTTGACCCGACGATGTTCGCGTCTTAACTGGAATCAAGTTTAAACTCTATTTACGAATCTAACGTATGCAACGTCATGATCAAATTAACCATGTTGTACAATTTCAAAATGTCAAGTAGTTGTTTGAAATTTCAACCTTACACTCGGCCGATTCTAAGTCAAAATATCCTTTTCCATCCGCTTTTAGGCATGAGAATTTTTCTTTTCCCCACTGTTAAGTCTGAAGTTCACAAGTGTAGGGATTATTTTCTAGTTACAAGGGGAGATATAAGGGTTACGATTTAGTCGTGATAATTGGAAGAAAAGATCCTATATTTGGCTACCGTATCATACATAATGATTTTTCTAATTCCTAGGTTCCTCATTTATTAATTGAGTATTACAAAACTTTCAAGTATTATCATAACTTAGAGTCGCGGTGGCATTGGCAGAAATTCACTTTCAAGCGAAACAAATACGAAGCGACAGCTATATAACTATATCACACGATATGGTGTTACAAACAGCAGGTATTTGGGCTTATCTGTGGTCATATTGCAACTACCTAGTAATTGAAATATTGAACCATATCTCAATTAAAGTAATGACCTCATGTTTTAAAAATTATTCGGACGCAATGTAAGAAGGAAGAAGGTTTAAGAATAATACTTTGAACATCATATTGTTATTTTTTTTAAAGTGTACATCCTTTTGAATGCACAATTATTCAATATACTCAAAATATTTTGATTTTGACATTTATAAAATCCATTTTGAACAATAGGAAGGTTACTGGTGATGGACTCTCATAAATTTTAACGATGGTCAAGGCAATGAGGGACACCACCAAACTCCACACACAACATCAGGTGAAACATAGACAGGCTTAACAGTCGGTTTTATTGAAAAGATTTGAGCTTCAAACTAATCCGACTACTGAGTCGTGCGACTCACTTAGCATCCCGTGGCCCTTTTGTGATTAAAGTATTATCAAAAGTGAGATTTAAAAAATAATTTTAACTTAATTGAACACGTTCAAAGCTGCTGAGAAATACTAATGGATACCAACTAAAGGCAAACCTTCAGTTAATTCATGCATTACTATTGAAAATATTATGAAACACTTTTTATATCAACATTTCTATGAATCTTTAATCTTAAAGAAAAAAAGTATTATTTTTTATTTTTGTTTTAAATGAAACTAGACTAAATTAAGTTCTTGTAACAATGCTTTGAAAGTAATGTCTGTTTTAAAAAATGCTAAATTAATTTAATTTTAAATTCTTTGGCTCTTTAAAGAGCCTTTTGTTTATTTTGTTTATTTTCTTTTATTAAATGCATATCAGGTTTTACTTTTTATTCTATCTTTGTGTTTTCATTGGTTTATGATAAGAGTTTACTAATTTCAAATTCTATGTTATTCTTCAAACAGTTTTAAATACAAAGAACCACTTGATGTCTCATAGAATTGTAGTTCTTTTTTTTCTTTGTATATTCTTTTCCTCAACGCAATATGTGAAATTTCTTGCCTTTTCTTTTCAGATCACTGGTCTAGAAAAATTTTACATTTGTCTCATTTTTAATATGAAGGCTCTGCAATTTTGATAATTTGTCATATCAGAGATGTTATTAAATTCATTCTAAAATCTTTTAAACTGAGTTTTAAGCTTAGTTTGGCATCTTGAATATCACAACATCTCTGTCGATGAGGCTAAAGAATAATTTTGTCAATTTCCTAGTTTTGCTTACCAAAAGTATAGGTGGATGCCCTCCCTAAATCAACATATTCCACGGTTTGTGGTAATCTGCCAATTTTGCATCGAAGTGCTTAATTTTTCTTTCTCATTCACAAAGTCACCATAAGATTTTTGGTGTTTATCAACAAAATTTTCTTCATCTAAATCTTCCTCAAATTCTCATTATTTCTCGAGCAATTTCAGATTCATTTTAAAAATTCGAAGAAAACAAGAAAAGAAAATTCTGTCTATCATAAACTGCATAAGTCATCTAATTGAGTATTTTTCGAATTTATTGTTTCTAAGGATCGTAATGATAAGGAATTCACACAACTGATAACGTTGGCGAGAAATATCCCCACCCAGCTCTTGACGTAATAGAAACAAAGTCATTAA
>BMAW01086271.1:0-28576 GCA_019974015.1 Nephila pilipes
AAAAAAAGAAGATAACAGGACCTAAAAAAAAGCTAACCATGAAAACTTCAACCCAAAAATGTAAGAGGCGAATCAAATACGTAGATTTTCAATTCTGGTTTCAGCTGGTTAAGTCCATGAAAAGTTCAACAAGAACCTTTTACTTCGTTCTATTCAATACAAATTGAGGCACTTAAGATTTCTCTACAAACAGGTGGAAATATATCTGCTTATAACAAAATCGCATAAAGAGTATGCAGTTTACTTACAAGGCTTTGGATAAGAAATAACCAACAATGGAATGCAGTGATATTTACCGATGAAAAACGATTTTCTAAAGATGGCCCGGATAATGAGATGTTTTACATGGAGCAAAAGGATAAGATAAATGTTTATGGTCGGCAAAAAGGCTCAAATCGTGGTGGAGTCATTTTTGTCAGCGGAAAAATGGCATATAACAGAAATATATTGGAACATCTTCTTAGACGATCTGTTACAGCTGAGGTGTATGGCAATTTCTAGTTGAGTAAAGCCTTCCCTTGGTACAAGATATATTTGGAGACATTTAGATTTGTTACTGAGCAAGATGTAATTACTCTGTCTATACTTCCAAACGTATTGAAATTATCTTTGAGAAAATGATTGGGGTCATTTTACATTAGACATCTTGGAACCCTGACCGAAATATGATTAAAAATTTATAGTATCTCACATAATTTATGAAAATGGATCATTTGAGCAGAATGAATAAATATAGTAAAATGTTTAACACCGTGTAAAATATATTGAAGCTAATGTCAAGTATTAAATTCATAATTTATTTTAAGGCTTCTACAAATAATAGAAAATAAAGGGGGAAAATAAAACATTAATGTAACTAAAACAATATCATAATACGATTATGATTATACAATATCATAATGCATTTATGATCACACGTTTTCATTATGCAATTATGATAAACTTGTTGAGTACGCAAAGATTTTACATTTTCTTTTTAAAGACGAATTTCAAAATCCTGTAATGGACTTATTATTTAAGATATTTTCAGTTTTGTCAAGTTAGTAGGTTTCTGTTATGTCTTATATTGTTAAATACATAATACGCTGTTAATATATTTTTACTGAGAAATTTTCGGTATACGAAAAATTCTTGAGAGAAAATATATACTAAAGGCTTTGTGTAATAGTGATTTACATTTAATCTATAAAAGTTCACTTTTAAGAACAAGGAAGGGAGGGAATAACACAATCATATGGGTGACATACTCAGAACGCCAGCGCGTTTTAAGGCCTAAATATGAATTTTTAGTGGTATTTATGTTATAAGTGCAATGTTTTAATGTAACGTTTAAGTGCAATATTTGAATGTAATGTAATGTTTCTAGTAATGTTTTAGAAGTAATACAAATCGGAAAGAAAGAAAAATTAATTTAATTAAAATGAATACGACAAAAATACGGGGAAAAAACCGTTAATATTTAATTAGAGAATTATATTACGGATTTAAAACAAAATCAAAGAAGAAATTTAAACTTAAAATATTATTTCCTTTCTTCGGACAATTCACCGATTTTTTGATGAAATATTTCAACTTCATAGATATATTTAGTTATTTTTATATTGATTTGTGCATACAATTAGAACATTCAGTGCAACTTATAGTTGTGCAATTATTTTTCTTTCGCCCCCCACAAGTTACACCGTCCTTTCTTTTTTGGAGGTTCTTCTGGGCATGCAGTTTCCAATTCATTGAACTGACGCTTGATAATGCTTTAAGAACTACTCGGCAAAGATGGAATCAAAATCTCTGAGGTAAATGTGGTTTGAAACAATACTTGACCTATGACTCTTGATTTCAATGGAAGAATTTGCAAACCTTCCAATGAATACAATATCTTTTAGAGCTGAGAAGGGAAAGTGCTGATTATAAAATTATGTTTTTGTATCACTTTAGTTTTAAATTTTTTTAAAAAGCACAATAAATCATGAAATGAACCTCATTACGTATGAAGAACCAAAATGGAATATGTAAAAGAAATAACTTACATAATAACAGGGGTGGCGGCATATTCCGTACGTCAGATAGACGTCCCACAAAAAAATAATGAAAAAGAACAGATCCAAGCACAACCTTAATTTTTAAACACAAGTACCTCACTGAATGAAATTTGGAAAGAGGGCAGGCAAATAAGGCACATGTGTTAGTCACGGGATTTTTCTGAAATTCACAGCTCTTTATTTTGCCACGTGGCGCCACCTGCGTTCTTAAAGGATAAATATGATTTAGTTTTTCTTTTATTGTCATCATTAAGTGGACCATTTACTGATTTTATGATTTCTTGAGACATATGCTTTAGACGTAAGATATGCTGATTTATATTCAAGTCTTAAGTAATGTTTCACAAAATATCTCGTAAGCATAGAAAAAATTCATAATATTTTACTCGAACAAAATTGTTAAATCCAATACTTAAGATTAAAATTTGTAAAATTATAAGGAAAACGATTAATTTTTCAAAAGTTTTGAGGTTAAAAACATATTTATTTATTCATAAACATTTAACATAAATCTTAAATGAAATAAATATTGTAAAAAAAATTCGGAGTCTGGAATTTTTTATATTTAGAATTACGTTTTCGGATTTGTTCTTGAAATAATTCTGAAATCAATAAACTGAATCATACGAGGAAGTACAAAACTTACTATGTAGAGTTATAGTCACAAATATAGACACATAAATCAAATAACTCTTTCCTAAATACATAACTCACATATGCCCATTATACAGATTAAATTTAAATACACTAATCTTTCTTTTACAGCTTCTTCATTAAATGGAAGAAGATAAATTGCATTACCCATCTAATTTTAGAAATACTTTGAAAAGAATCCATAGAAATATTTTAATTCAAAATTTCCTTTTTTTTACCCAAAACCTAAATATTTATATGAAGGTATACTTTTAAAATAAATTACTCTAGACATATTAATAAAGAGCAAAAATGGGGTTTTACATTAGGATATTTTTTTTCTTTGGCTACACTTTATTCCATTATCCTGTATTTATGGCATGTGTACATGTTATATATCACTATTATATCATTATAATATCCAAGAGTAAAATTCCATGAGTACAATTTTCTGAAATTCTCGTAAAATGGCTCTGCTATGAAATAAATAAATTACTTATTCAATAAGATGAAATAAGTTATTCATTTTCTATGCAAAAAAGCATGGATTTTTAGAGTTACTTTAATGATCAAAACAATGAAACACTGAATATAGAAGGGAGATATTTTTTGATACCCGGAAGACATAAAATGAAGTATTTATATTTAGATGCTTGAAATATGTTCCTTCGGATTTTAACGGCAGATTACTACATCTTTTGAGTCTTTGGGCCATAACTATTGAAAGATTTTATCATATTGTCGATAGCTGTCGTTATATATTGTTGTCAAATGATTTCGTGCGTTCACTAGACTTGTTATTATCGCTTTTCTTTGAAAAATTTCTTACCGAGCTTGTGTCACTATTCACATAGTCTTGTATGCCATTTTTTTTTTCGTCAGGCCCGGAGAAAAATTGATCACTGAGAGAGAATCTTCGGTTCGTTTTCAGAATTCTCGCTGTAAAATATTCTTACGTATGGAACAGTTTTTTCGCCTGAGGCAATTCGAATTTTACGCGACATAACTCCGTGCATTTTGACGTCATTCTGGTGATCGAGCACCGTCTTATTTGGAAATTCAAGTCTACTTTTTTACATAAACTTCACTTTCTCTCATATCTATTTCTTTTTACATCCTGTCGTTCTCAAGTACTAAAGATACTAAATTTTGTAAAGAAAATAAATTTCTTGCATGTTATATTATTCAGCAATGATTCGATGAGCGTTTGTATATTTACATGAGATATATTGATATGCACTTTTGCAAAAACTCTTTCGTTTTTCTTTTAAAATTTTAGTATTTTGATACATTTTTCAGGGTTAAAAATTTGATATTAAAGGAAACAAAATTAATTTTTGGTACCTGTATTATTTTTCTTCATATGTGAAGTAATACATGTTTGTATATATAATAACAAAAACGATTATATATATACATATACATGCACCAATAAATATTTTCCCAAAAAGCCGTGTAAAAAAGTAACAATGAAAACCATATTATACATTTAAAAATTAAAAGCAAGTCATTTTTATTTCAAAAAAAATTTAAAATTAGTGTACAGTGAAAATTCAGTCTGTAGGTGTATACAACATATAAAAATTCAAGTCGAAATTTGGAGTAAAACTACGAACTAACAATTATTGAATGTTATTTGAAAGAAAGCGAGCGCGTTTATTACGAACTGGATCAAAAATGCTATCATCAGTCGATGTGTCAGATAGGTCTAGCACAACTGTCGGCTTTGATTCAAATGAATTTCGTTCATTATTAATGACCTCTTTTGGTTTTTTGTTGTTACAAAGTATGTTATAAGCGGCTAATTTTTGGTTTCTCAAGTTGCTTATATAATTCTTGATATTAAGATCATGAGTAAGAAAATATTCTTCCATACTTGTAGAAAATTTCGAGACCTCCTGAATTAAATCAATTGTTACTACATGAACTTCACCTTCGACTTCTTTATTATCATAAACTGCTATAAATTCAATCAAAGCGTCCTCATCCGAAGGGCTTTATTGCATCAATACTTTGATGTCAGCCGTTGGTATGTTCTTAAAACCTTCGCCGTCAATTGAATTTGATATAACTTCAGAAAGCCCAGGTGATTTTTATACTACCAAACTTCCACTACTGACACATGCTTGCAATTTTTTTTCCAACAAGCATTTAAGGCTGAAGAACGAAATGCTTTTTTCAGGTTGAAGTATAACGAAATAAAGGGAAAAAAAGTGATTATAAAATTCGGGTATTCCCCTTAACTCCAGAATGTAAATTCACATGCCATAAAGTGGAGCAAGCCTTTCATACATGTGTGGGCATAAACTGACCGTCTTCTGATTACACTGTCAAAATTAGAATTTTAAAAAAATGTTTTGGGATTTGTGCAAGAATACAAATTTTGTGTAAATAAGTATATTGATCAACTCTGCTATTTCAAAATCGTATAAAAAAAGAGTTGGGTAATTATATATATATATATATATATATATATACATGTACAAGTGGTTACCAAAATAATGGAAACACCAGTGAATAAAAGTAACATTTTTGAATGTGCTTCGAAAGCATAAAAATGTAATAATAGCTACCAGTTTTTTTTATAAATAGAAATTTATGTATTCAGGTAATATATGGTAACTTTATTGCAGTTCTCTAAGTCTTGGAATTGTTTTTATAAGCGTAAAAAATCGGATCTCTCAGATTTGCTAAGAGGCCAAAAAGAAGATGTTCGTCTAGCTGGAGCAAGTGTGACTAAAACATCCCATCTTGCATCAAAGAGTTTCCAGAGGTACGGTATCTGAAGTCATGACATCATACACTCAGCACGGCAAGACAAGCTCGGTAATATAAAATAGTGGGCGGAAAGAGACCGACGGGTATTGAAGCAAAATGTAATGTCTAAAAATCGAACAACTGCAGTAAAAGTGCCCGAAGAGTTCAATCACCATCTGGATTCTCCAGTGTCAATGATTACAGTTAAAAAGCACCTTCATAAACAGAGCATTTAATCCAAAGCAGCGATTCCAAAATCACTTGCCACAAATATTAATGCCAAACGTCATCTACAGAAGTGTCACACTCACAAAACCTGATCAATTGATAAGTGAAAGAAAGTAACATGGTCTGGCAAATCGTCTTTCACACTTTTCCTTAAAACAGGACGGGTTCACGTTTGAAGGACTCCTGCACAAGAGTATGATCGCGATTATCTCCTTAAAACAGGACGGGTGCACGTTTGAAGGACTCCTGCACAAGAGTATGATCGCGATTATCTCCTTAAAACAGGACAGGTGCACGTTTGACTCCTGCACAAGATATGATCGCGATTATCTCCTTAAGGACACATTTCCTGCACAAGAGTATGATCGCGATTATCTCCTTCCAACTGTCAAGCAAGGAGGTGGGTTTGTCTTGATATGAACAACCATGTCGTGGTCTTCTGCTGGACCAATCGTATCCCTAAAGGGAAGGATCAATGAGTAGAAGTATTGAAAACTCTTAGCTGACCAGATCCATCCTATGATGAAAACTTTGTTTCCTTTATATGCAATATTCAAGGATGATAATGCGCCTACTGATGCAGCGGGACTTTCCAATCATGGTTTGATGAACTCGAGGATGAATTTAGACACCTATTTTGGCCCGCACAGTCCCCCCACCACATTATAATTGAACCGTTATTTTCTGTTTCAGAGCGTTCAATACGGAATCGATATCCTCCACTGGCATCTCTCCCAGAACTATCTCAATATCTCTATGAAGAATGGTACAATACTTCTCTAAATACTATTCGGCACTTGTATAGATGGACTCCTAGGTGAATTTCAAACTGTATTACATCCCGAAGGTGGTCCTACTCCATACTAATAAAGGATTCTTTATAAATCTAAAGTGTTTTCATTAATTTGATTACCACCGCTAGCCATGCATGTATATTTTAGATATATAACTATATATAATTGTGTGTGTGTGTGTGTGTGTGTGTGTGTGTGTGTGTGTGTGTGTGTGTGTGTGTGTGTGTGTGTGTGTGTGTGTGTGTGTGTAGTGTAGTGTAGTGTAAAATATCAATCATTTTCAGTCGTGTTTCAAAATTCCAAATTTCACATTTATAAAATTTAAAATCATTAAAACAATTTATTAAAGAGGATATTTTTATTTGTAAAGAAACACATAATTTCAGTCCCTGGGCTCTGTTTTCTAGAAAAATGATTCGAAACATTGATTATGAATTTTAATGCACACTTATAGCTAAAATTTAAGCATAATTGATAATTATGTAAATAATGAAGAGATAGAAGTTGAAATGGTAGGAAATATGATATTGAGTGTAAAAAGGTTATAATATAAGAAAACAATTCAAAAGAACTATAATATTTAGTGAAAAATAAATGAAACAAATCTCCTGTGACAACCAGACACGCTGCACAATGATTTCCCATGACTTCCACGATATTGTGGATGAGTTGTGAACTCATGGAGTCCCAAACGTCACTAAGTATTCTTTTCAGTTCTGGAACGGAGCCTGTGGATGCGAAAAGGCTGCAACTAGTCTCTCGAGCAAATCCCACATATACTTGTTAGGATTAGAACAGATGAGTAAACTGGCCACAGCATGTTTTGGATAGTTTCCGTTTCAAAGAAGTATTCCACCAGAGTGTGGTGACAAGGATCGTAACCATCCATAAATATAAAGTCAGTACAGACAGCTCCTCAAAACAGATGAACATTAGGTTCAAGGACTTCATTTTTGTACCTGTTAGCAATCACAGACTTCGTGTTCAGACTAGGGAGGTATATTCGTACGTCCATCATGATGTTTTGCCAAACTTTGATTCATCTTGACGAAATAGGTGTATTTCCATAAAATGAGTTTTCCCGGTTAAAAATGAGTTTTTTGTTCTCGCCGTATCATTAGCCGGTTACAAGTAGTATTCAAACAAAAGCGAAATTTGTCACCGAACAACATATTAGACCTTTCTCCCAAACTCTATTACTCATGCTTCAATCTCCAGTTAGAATTATCATGTTTACGCGTAGGGATAAAGGGAATACAAATTGCTGCTCGTGTGGTATAGAAACCAACTTGATCAAGTCTTATGTAAACGGGTTTTCTGGAAACTCCTACTCTAATGTCGGTTGGGAATTTTGAACCCAGTTCTTTGGTACAACTTCCTCTCTGAGATCGCGAATTTATTGCCAGATATCAGTCTTAGCAAACTGTTGTGACTCTTTACCAACATGATACTGGTCCTCGTTTAACACCTTTCGCTATTTAATGCCTCTTCCACATGGGTACACTGAGACACATTCAGAATTTGTTTCTGATCATCTGGCATTCTTGTTTTCGCAAACATGTCAGGCTGTCGTCTTTGTACTATTATTTATTCCTTTTAATTATTAACAACGTTCCTTCGCATTTGAATATCACGAAATCTGTGATTTGCTTACATCGATTGAGCTGACTTTTCCGCATTTTGATTTGCGCAAGTGTTTTGTCGTCGACCTGTATACATATAAGCCTTATTTACATATACACAAATTTTCACCTTCAACGGATGAACCTCTTTATTTCAAGGAAATTCTCCAATATTTATTCTCCTGTTTTTGAATTTTAAAAATTATGCTTAATGTTTGGGCAGCAGTGTACAAATTTGTCAGAATCCAGTTAAAGAGAACTAGTTTATAATCAAAAAAAATATTTTTTTAAAAGAGAATTCTATTCATTTCATAGGTGGCCATTATAGCAATTTTAACAGCATTGGAATTATTTCCAAACTAAATCAGTAAAGTAGAAACATACATAAATGAGTAAAAATATAGTTTTTATCTACATTAACTTCTGATGATTGATGAATAAGTTTTGATGTGATTAGTCGAAATAAACTTGATCCAATGCATTGGAGATCGCCAGTCTCCATATATTTTCTCTTCATCAGATAATTATGGGCATTTTACTATAAATTAGTTCACAATATTATATTTACTCTTTACACCTAATTCCTTCCAAGAATACTTATATTATAAATATTAAATATTAATGTAATACAATGTGTAAAAATATACTCTGTAATATGATGTGAATCTGATCAATATTGCGTAAAAATATAATTCTAATGATTTTAAACATTTTTTTGGTAGTAGGTAAAATATTTCAATAGTAAGAATGGTAGATTTAAAATGAAAGGAAAAAATAAATGATTTAATTTTAAAATAAATGTTAAGCTCTAAGAGCTGCAAAAATAGTCTAAGAATTCGGTAAGAGGTGGATAGAAAGTAATATTCCAATGAGATAAAATATTTAGCAATTCCAAGCAATTTCCATAATTAAATTGCATTAGAAGGAAAATAATTTGAATTAATGTCTTCCAAATAGAAACAAAATGGAACAGGCTTTGCTAATATGTTCTCTTTAGTTTCTGAAAGTTTTTAATAAATTTTTACATAATTATTCAGTTTTTTTACTATAAATTTCATTTTAAGCCTTTTATAAATATCTTTAATCGATTAGCTTTAATCTCTGTGAAAGTCTTACCAGACTTGAATGTTTCTGTTTTATAAGATTTTTTCAGTTGCCTTTACTCTTGAGCCATAGTTAAAAATTTTGCTCTTTTTTAAGAGTTTTCAACCATCCGGGACATTCGAATCTCTAATGTTTTACTTAAATTATTCTTTCTTTACCTTAATGATGCTGATGTAAATTCTTTTTCTTCCGACGAATCTCAGATAAAAAAAAGAAACTGTTCTTTGCCATGATTAACCTCTTTTTCTCGTAACCTCTATGGGAATTTGATAAATCCCTTTCTAGATTTTACTTTTAATGGATCGAAGAATATGTGAAGTAGCTTGCTTTCAAATTACTCGACTTATTAAGACAAAATTATATATATATATATATATATATATATATATGTGTGTGTGTGTGTGTATGTGTGTGTGTAAATTAAAATAATGTTAACTGTGCCTGTCATTCAGTTTACTAATCACACACCACAGACAATATTTTGCTATAAAGCTTAGATTTACAAAATCATTCTTATAAAAAGTGTCTTTGGGAAATAAAATTTCATTTGATATACATGAATGCTAAATGAATTTATAGTGATATTAATCTTCAAAAGTCCGTACTATACTGCGCAAATTAATTAGGACAAACTTTTTTTTTAGTTGATGTGTCTGAAACCACTTCAAAGCCAATTTTTTCTGTTTAGACTGAACCACTTTAAATAGGATTTAATTGCTTAGAGTAGCTGTGACTAATCGCCCTAAATGGTTTTAGTGTAGAAATGTTTACCTATTCTTCAGATGTGAGCTTTTGAGTGAGGCAGTTAGTTATTTATGTTTCCTCTCTCTCTTTCTTTCACGCATACACAAATGGATATAACTCGAAGGAAGCATGCTAAAAATTATAGCATTTATAGATCACACTTCTATGACAGTTAAAGAAATAGTTTCTGCAGTTGATGTAGGTAAATCAAGTGTTTGAAGATTCCTAATTTCATTCAAAGAATGTGGATCAGCCGCTCTAAAAAGGAAAGGAAGCAGTGGGTGGAAGCGAAAAACTACTGCAAGAACTAATAAAATTGTAATAAAAAGTAGCATAATTAATTCAAGGGAAACAATCTCAGACCTTTAAAGGGATTTATTGGCATCTAAGTTAGATATGAGTAGCTCGCCTGTACGACGTAGGCTTCTGGACACCTGTCATAAGGAAAGAAGACCAACGAAAAGATAAATTTTAACTAGCAAGAAGAAAAAAACGTTTAATATGGCAGAAAAAGTACAATTCATGGACTGCTGACGACTGGAATAAATTAGTTTTCAGTGATGGAACTCATTTATTTGTGCTGGGACATATTTCAGATGTTGTGAGACGAAGTGATTGTGAACCTTTCAGACAAGACTATATCCAACAGCTTGTAAGATATTCTCTGAAATAGATGTTTTGGACTGCATTTTCGCGGCAAATGGTACTGCAAGCATAGTTCCTATTCAAGGTATGATGAATTCAACTAAATACATCGAAATATTAAGGGATAAGATTGTTTCATTCATAAAGCCCTTTAACAGAACATTTCAACATGACTAGGCTTCTTATCACAATTCAAAACTGGTAAAGACTTTTGTGATGGAAAATTAAATTACAGTGCTTGATTGGTCTGGAAATTCACCAGACCTAAACGCCATTGAAAACATGTAGAATATTGTGAAGAGGTGCTTAGATGAGATGGATCGATACCATGATAATTATTGCAATTCAAGCATATTTTCATGATGATGAACTCAAGAGCATGTAATCTAGTAGAATCAATGTCAAAGCCTCTGCAAGAGGTCATATCTGCTAAGGGAGGTCATACGTCATACTAGAAAATGTATTGTAAATGTATAGAATAAATAAAGCATAGTTTTCTAAAAAACGTGATTTTCTTACTTTGTCCTAATTAATTTGCATAGGTATATATATACTAAATATATTTATGAAATGTTTTTGGTATCAATCATTATTTTTGCTCTGTTATTTAAAATATGTTATATAACACTGTTATTTAAATACTTGTGAAACACACACACACTCAACGGTTTATTCACTTTATTTTCTTCTTTTATACTTCCTTTCTCTATCTAAAACATTCTACTTTTTACATTCAACTAAATTCACCAACCAACTTTCATACCCTCTTTAAACTGCAGCTGTCATCTTCTCTTAGTAAAGTCACACGTTGAGTGCAGATATCTCAAGCCTCATTAATTTGAAAGCTCAGCAGAATTCCTGATTCCCCCCCGTTTTGGCGTTAAAAGCCAATGATCGGCGTTGATAACTCTTTTCTAATTCGTTTCCTCTTGCTTTATGCAAGCGTGTGGCTTCCAGGTACCTGAATATAGTGTCCCAACTTCTTCAATAAAAAAAGTGAAATTTACAATATGACATTCATTGATTAGTTCTTCACGATTTCCAGACAATGTTTGATTTTTACAATAAAATCTGAAGCTTCGACAAGATGCTTCATATATATGTGATTATATCATGCATTTTAAGGTATATGTTTTTTGAATAAAATTTAGCTGTCTTACCTAATCCATTAAGTGCATATGTGTATGTGATATAAAAAAAAAGGAATTGATCCATCAAAGAAAGAATCTGTGTAGCCTTCAGCTAACAGGAATAAGGGTCAATGACATAAAATCAATCAGATTTAATAGAATAAGAAAAATAAATATTTGAATGACATACTTATATTAAAGCTGTATTATAACAACACAATTGGCTATTACTTTCGAACACTGACTGATTATTTCAACATACGAGTATACGAGGGCTTCCAAATGAGCAGGCATCTCGAATTCATATTCTTTGAATTTCCTCACCATGCATGTGAGTGTTTTGAATCTGAGTTTGCTTTAATATGCAATAGTTACTCTTATTTTACAATGACGGTCTTCCTTTGAATAAAAAAAAAAAATAAGAGAATAATTTTTGAAAACTAATTTAAAGTGTTTTGGGAACCAAGTAGGAAAGAGAGTGAATAAATTAATAATGTCACTTGAGATTCAAAATCAAATTACAGCTTTAAATAAAATATTCATTGCAAATTTAAAAATTAAATTAGAGTTATGACGAAAATCTTTCCCAGAAGCATAACGTCTTTGAAGCTATATCTTTATCAGCTTAAAATTATAAATTCAATGTTTACTCGAAAGGCCTGAAAAATTACGCCAGAAAAAGTTATCTAGATGTTCAATTTTCCTTTTTATGGATATTTCTCTTTATCACACGTCTGAAAATCAGGAACAATTTATTACTTTTATTATCTGATTAAAGAAATAATCAGTTTATAAGAAATAAGTAAATATTTTTAACATTTCAAAAATAAATTTTTAAGGGGATTATAATTCTTAAAATCTTTAATTCATCAAAAGTTAAATATCTGCAAAAAGAAAATATATTAAGACAATGTGTAATAATAAACTAAGAAATTGGTTTGTTTCACCAAGTAAATACATTACAAAGCGTAAATGAATCACAATCATTATTAATACATCTAAAAATATGGCTTATAAGAAAAAAAAAGAGTACATCAACAAAGAGCAATTTAAACTTTTCGGAATATTTCAGTTACCCAGATAAATTTGCAAGTGGATATTTAAAGTTAAGGAAGCTAATGCATTTCGCAATGTATGTCGCCTTTATTATTGGAAGGCGTCAGGTTCTTAGCTACTGTCGAGTTCTTCGTTTTCATTTAGGCACCGCATCAATCTTAAGTCGCGTTACGTTGAATTACGATCAAGAACTAGCGGTCCTTAAGACCGTCAACGTGCGTTGCTCATGCTGCAAGGGCTTAAGAGTTTCCAACGTCTCGTCGGTTGTTATGGTAACGGTTGATGATGGAGTTTAGTCAATCGCGTTTGCTTGCTTAGTCTACTAAACTAGCAATGACGAATGCTATTCAGAAACCGTAAACCGATTCTATCCTTTGCTGAGTGGTAATTTACCCTGTTTGCTGAGTACTTCGAAAAATCTTTCTGTTTGGTATTTGGGAATAACAAACCGTTTGTTTGATCGTATAATTATATTGCTCGGAAATTGATGATATGAGAAAACATAGGAGGGAGAACTGAGGCTTTCAAACTATTTCAGGAAGAGTATACACCTTTGATTGATATAATTAATCAGCATAAGAATTTAAAGAAAAATTGGAACATTATATTGTGTGAAGTATATTGAGTAACTTTGTTTTTATGAATTGAAATAATTAATAATAAAAGAAAAAAAAGTGGATTTTCTGGTTTATTTTTTTTTCAAGAAATGGCGCCTATGTCCAAAGATTTCAACCAAAAAATATTAATGTCGAAAAGAAAAAAAAATGATAACGTAGAAATCGAACAAGTATAATAAAGTACCTGGATATAATAAAAGCAATGCTGGTGGTTTCAGTATTAATTTAGAAGTTAGCCAACAGATGACTCAACCCTTTTGAAAAAGATTCAGAAAAGGACCTATAACAGTACACCGAGCATGATTAAAAGAATTACTTTTCCTGAGGACGAGGATATTATTGTTTGAGTGCCTTCCATTGATGACTGTTATTATTTTGATCAGGAAAGATAACTTTTTACCTTTTTTAAGTGTGGTTAAGAAATCACTATAAATTTAATGCATTGATAATTTTGTTAGACTTTTAATGGTATTCAGTAATATACTATGGCTTTTCTAAATTTATATATGGTTCATTTATAAATTCCAGTTATTTGGAAAACCTAAAGCTGTAGATATATGGCCAATGATAAGTGGATTACTGTAACTAATTACTATAAAACCTAAATGAGAACTTTTTCTTTTTTTTCACATGTTTATCAAATATAACAATCTCATTCTGTTCCTACTTGTTATGTTTTTTATGGTCTGATAAACATGTCATCTAACAGACAGAGGAATAGAAGCAATGGAGACAAGAAAATATATGCTGCTGTTCACTGTTTTTATTTCTTATTTGCATACGATTCCTTTCAAAATAAATAAAGTTCTGTTCACAAATGTTGCGTCCTTCTCCACTGCTTCTTTTGCTTCAGTGAAGCAAAATTTAGTAGAAATTGAACTAGTGTAAAAATTTGGAAAGTAGCCTTATTGCCTTTATCGGCTATGCAAAAAAAAAATGTGTTTTGCAAAATTTTAAATTTGAAAATGGAATTTAAAAAGGGATACCAAAATTCTTTTTGAAAATTTAAATAGAAAAGATATCGGTAATCTTCAAGTGTGTTTAATTGTTTTTAACTTCATTATAACTGTCACAATTTCAGCTTGAAATAAGATAGGCAATTTCCAACAAACCTTTGTAATGTTTGTCAATTCGCGAATCCTCCCGTAACTAACATCCGTGGTTACTTTCTAGTTTTGTATTCAAATTTACTCTTCTAAATAATCAAATTTAATGTGATTTATGCAAATTAGATGAAGGTAAACAGCTTAATAGATTGAATTCAGAATAGTTATGTATAAGCGAAACAGAATTGAAAGTTAAGTTGGATAATCGACAGTAAGTAGATTAGTCTATAAACTGAAGTCATTTACAGTAGATGATCTGTGTTTTCATGTGGAAAGGAATGATTCCTGGTCAATGATTGTTTATTAACGTCGCAGCTAGAAGCAACACGAGGGCTACTGGAGATGGACTTCGAATTTTGAACTTCAGTAAAATGACGAAGACGGCACTTGAGCTGGTTACTCCCTCTCCAAATTTCTACACCATGGCTGTGGGAGAACTTGGGACCTCGGCAAAATTTAATGTGCATCAGCCCTGCTGCACAGTGGGTCTTTACTGGTATTTGGATTCAAATTCACGACTCTACAAAAGCAATAGCAGTTGCGAGTCAAGGACCATGACAACTGGGTTGACGTGACTTTGAGAGGGTGAGAAGTTTGGAAGACGAGACATAATAAATACTCACTTGGAAAATACTCACTCAGCATGGTTGAGTTGGTAAGCTACATTAAAATTCAGGTGCATCCAGGAAAATTAAGCCATAATTATTAATAAAGTTCTTTATTATTTCTTTCTAACGTCTTCTTATTAAATTGTGAACTTTTGATGCGTCAGTAATATAAAAAATATTGGGATGTCAACCAAAATAAATTATACTAAGTTGTTACACTTTATATAAAATAATCATTTATGATTTGCAGTATATTTCGCACAAATTACTGTTGCAATATTTAATTTGTAGTAATATGCGTTTTTTTCCAGTTATTGTTTCAAAAGAGTGAAATTATTCAATAAATTTCTAACATTTTTTTAACAAAAGCAATATACTTCCACAAGCAATAGGAGTCTATAGTTATTTTGTTAAGAGGACTACAGAAAAAGAAAGACAAGCTGAAGACTTGGAAAAAAAGCACTTCAAATAAAACAATTTAGATATTTGATCCTTTATCATGTAAATTATAAAATCTATATGGCTCAAAATTATACTTTTCAAATTATCTCATAAACTTCTAAGCTCTGATAACTTTTCTTACCTTAGTTAATGATATATATTACCACTTTTTCTCAAACTCCCATCAATTTTTTATTCTTAAATTTTTTTCTGAAAAAAAGTGAAAGAAGTTATGTCTACAAATAAAAAGGGTTACGTTCACTTTGGAGTTACATATTCTAGGGAAAAAAAAACATTATTTAAGAGGTTAGTTATGAAATTTATGTACTCAAACTTCATTACTATATCAAACAAAAGTGTTATTCAGAGTGATTGATGTCCTAAAGTTTATTACACGCACTTGTAACTATGAACAATAAACTATTAGATGCAGTTATTTGAATTAAATAGAGGAATTTGGCTTTGAGATTTTTTGTATCATTAAATAACAGAAGTTAGAAAAGATGCTAAAATATAATATAATTAAAATAGTTAAATGAGATAGTTTGAATTATATCATATCTACCAAAAGTTCTATCTTCCCAGGAAAACTAAAAAAAATCATACATATTTCATACAGATCATAATATTTACTGCACAATATAATTTGCATCATTATTTATGACCTCTTGACAGTGTGACTTTAATTTGTAAATGCAATTTTTTAGAAATGTTATGTGAAGAGAGGCAAACAACTCAAGCACTATTTGATTGAAAACTGCTTCATTTTTCACTTCTTTTCCCATAAAAAGATGTTTCAGGAAGAGAAAAATGTAATAATATGAGATTACTAGGTCTGAGGAATAAGGTGGATGTGACAAAATTTCCCAGACTAGCTCTGCGTTTTTCTGACGATTTGCCAAAGAAGTACGTGGTCAGGCATTATTATGATGTAGTATAATGTACTTCCCAAAAACATGACTGGACTTTTTTCTTTGAATGCTTTGTTTAAATTGTCTATTTGCTTATAATATCTCTCCGAATAGAGCTTTTTGTTAGGTTTCAAGTGGTTTAAATGCACTGATCAATGAGCATCCCACTATACACACAGCACTCTCTTATTCTGACTCAAGTTCTTCTTAGAGGTGAAGAAGGCCGGTTGTCTGGAATCCCAGTAGGCCTTTATTATTATTAAGAAGATCTCATAAGTAATTAATTTTTTTCACTAGTTAGCATCTGGTCCAATAAGGACTCTTTTTTTTAGTTAGAGCAAACAGAAACGTGCATATGAATACTCAATTAAGCAAAAGTTTCTCACTTAACCCAAGCAACCCCCATTTAGAATATTTATAAATTAATCCTAGTAACGATGTAAATTATAGCGTAAAATAAATATTATTAAATGTATGAAAAATGTTTTATTTCATTTCTCTAACAGAACTTTCCAGTTTATTTCAGGAAAATACACTTCACATATGTCTTAGTAAATAAAGAACTATAACGTATTTTATAATATAATAACAGGTCAAATGAAAAGTCACCGGTCTGACACATAGATGGCGCTACTAGAATTAAATCCATATGTTTTTTAGTTAGCCCTAACCCTCAAAAGATGCGTGTATAAATTCGACAGCTGTCGGATCATTAGTTTGTGAATTATAGCATTTTGAGTGAAGCAACTTTTGTTATTGTGAAGAAAATGGATAAAAAGGAATTTCGCGTATTGATAAAATATTGCTTTTAGAAGGAAAAAAAATACAGTTGAAGCAAAAACTTGGCTTGATGCCGAGTTTCCGGACACTGCCCCAGGAAAATCAGCCATAAAGGATTGGTATGCTAAGTTTAGACGTGGTGAAATGAGCACCGAAGACGGTGGACGCCCAAAAGAGGTTGTTACCGACGAAAACATTAAAAAAATTCACAAAATGATTTTGAATGACCGTAAACTGAAATTGAATGAAACAGCAGACACTCTAAAGATATCAACTGAACGTGTACATCGTATCATTCACGAATATTTGGGTATGAGAAAGCTCTGTGCAAAGTGGGTGCCTCGCGAGCTCACTTTTGACCAAAAACAACGATGAGTTGATGATTCGGAGCAGTGTTTGAAGATGATCAAGCGTAATGAACCCGAGTTCTTGCGTCGATATGTGACAATGGATGAAACATGGCTCCATCATTTCACTCCGAAGTCCAATCGATAGTCATCCAATTGGACTGCACACGATGAACCCGCTCCAAAGCGTGGGAAAACGCAACAGTCGGTTGCCAAGGTTATGGCGTATGTATTTTGGGATGCGCATGGAATAATTTTCATTGACTACCTTGAAAAGGAAGGACCATCAACAGCGACTATTACATAGCGTTATTGGACCGTTTGAAGGACGAAATCGACGATAAACGGCCACATTTGAAGAAAAAGAAAGTGCTGCTTCACCAAGACAATGCACCGTGTCACAAGTCAGTGAAAAAGATGGCAAAAATCTATGAATAGGGCTTCGAATTGCTTCCTCATCCACCTTATTCTCCAGACTGGCCCCCGGAGGTGATCGCCGAAACTGAGGCCTATTTTAAAGCAAAGGACCAATCGTACTACAAAAATGGTATCGAAAAGTTTTAGGGTCGCTAAAATCAGTGTATCTCCCTTGAAGGGAATTATGTTGAATAAAAAAAAACTAATTTTGCCAAAAAAAATGTGTTTTACTACGGTAGGCCGAGGACTTTTCAATTGACCTGTTATGTTTTATCTCATTTAGATTTTTTGTGCTACAGAGAATACTTCTTAAGAAGAAAATGCCTTTACATGAAAACATTGTAATCGTTTTCTTTAGTAGGCAAACTGATACCAAACCATTCTTGATATTTCTGAAATTAAATAAAATGATACCAATATCATGTTGATACTTATGCCAAGTTAAATGTGAAAATTTCATACAAATTGGAATAACTCAGATTTGGGAGAATATAAAGCTTTTTTTTATTTAATTTAAGTTTTGAAACAAATATGGGTCTAAAACCACATCAGAAACGTTTTCTCATTTAAACTTTTTTTTTTCATTTCACTTGTGCCTCACTCATGCTATATATATATTCCAGTGAAAAGGATATAAGAAAATCAGTTCGTGACCACAGAAAACATATTATTATATTATAGTGTTTCAAGTAATTAAATAATTCTTTATTTTTTACGCAAAATTTAAAAAATTAGGAATAGCTGTACGGAAAATAGTTAAACAATTCTTAAAACTCCATGAATTGCTATTTCAGTTTTTTTTTTATCATTATTTGTATACTGATACTATTTTTACAGCCCGTTGAAAAGAAATGAATAAAAATTTAATAAAAAGATACTCAGTACAAAGAGTCTGTAAGAATTATGCCACATTTTCAATTTTTTGTATTTTTTAAGCTTTAAGTAATTTTAAGAAGCGTGCTATTAGTTCCTGTTGTTTATATTTTTTGAAAACTTTATACCTGAGAGATTTGGGTCTTAGAACCACAAAGTTTAGAAAAAGGAAAAAGGGAAATAAAAAAAAGAGCATCTTGCATATATTTTTCATTGAAAAGGAGAAAGTTAACATTTTAAAACTGCGTACAATTAATGATAAAAAAATTAATCTAAAAGGAGAAAAACTCTAGAAATCTCCTTAGAAAAAATATTAAATATCATACTTTAAACATTTAGAATATGAATTAAGTAATTTCAAAATTAATTTTAAAACTTTAAAAGAAAGTTTCATTTATTTTTGAAATAATGTTTTGCATTTAAAAGTCCGCACAATTATTATTATTTTTAAATTTAAAACATAATGAAATATTAGTTCTGAAATCTGATTAAAAAAATCTCAAACATTCATGAAACACAAATTTTATTTTCAAAGTTGGAACATTGATTCAGGATTATAGATACAATTAAATATCAAAAGAAAACGTTGCAACTTTGATAGTATCTCTATAGAAGACCAAAATTAAATCCATCTAACAACTTTTTCACTTCCTTTTATAAAAGTGAAAATAATACTTTAAAAATTTTTAATTGTTTTTTTTTTTTTTTTGTTCTGATAACTTAGTTTTTATACCTTCAAAATAATACGCTGTTTCCTTCGGTGAAAATCTCTTAGAGAAAATTTTGCATCAATTGATTAAATGCTTTTTTACATTTAATATCAAATTTGTTTTGTTTTACATTTCCTCTTTTGCTTAATTTTTTGCTGATTTTTTATTTCTTTCTTTAATTTATTTATTCATGTCATAATTCACTATAAATGTGAAGACTTCATTTTCAATAAATAGAAAAAAAATGATCTCATTAAAAGTTCTCCTAAGACTTTGTTGAACTTGATATTTTTTCACTTAATTATTGTTTGAGGATATACGAAAAAAACACGTGAAATAGGAATTTAAACACCATGTAGTATTATCATTAATAATACTTCACAACACGTAAATATTGTTCTTGAGTTTGGCTAAAATTTGTGCCAATATGTTTGCAGTAATTTATATCATGCAACATTACGAGCATTTAAGAATAATTTAAGGATTAATACATGTTTAAAAACATTTTGATATTTGTAAATATTTAAGTAGATTATAGCCGTTAAGAATTTGTAATGAACTGTTAATTACAAAAGGAATAAACTAATAAAAAAGGCGCAAATTAAACTTGATCTCTGAATATTTCGTTAAAAAGTAAAACAATTTTAATATGTATTTTAAATAAACTAGTTAAAATGTTTTTAAATACTATAATACAAAATTACAATTAAAATATAAGAGTTGAGAGGAATTTTTAGTAATCCACCAACATAACCAATAAGCTCAAAGAACCTCTGTAAAAAAGCAAAATTATAATAATTAAAATAGCTACAATAAATTAAAATATTATTTTCTCGAAAAATAACTGTATGATTGAGTTGTTTTACCTAAAGATTTATTTCTTTGACGTTATGTTAGTGTTCAAGTTTGAAAAGATCGAACCCTTTCAAAGAAGTTGAATATCTTGATTATCTATGTTTTCATTATCTTCTACATTGAGAAGGAAAAAAAAAGTTTGCCATTTTGAAGTAGCATGTGTTATTATTCATTGAATTACTCTTCAATTTTTTTGTCTTTTTAATGCGTTTATCTCGAAATTTACAACTAAATAAATATAAATGTTAATATGTACACACACAAACAAACACATACACTCAAACACCCACACAAATACACACACACACACATATATATATATATATGTGTGTGTGTGTGTGTGTGTGTACTTTACTGTTTTTTTTCTTATACAAAACTAAGATTTATTTGTAATTTTAAGAAAATAATACTTTTTTACAGAAACATATTTTGCAAAAATATTAAAATAAAAAAGAATGTTTCTGAAAACCGTAGTCTATAAGCTAACAATTTTTAGGTACGTATAGAATTAGACCTAGGATCTACGGCTGGAATGATAAACTTAATTTTGAGTACATGTGATAAATGTAATTCATATTGTTATGGCATCATAAATATCACACAAAATTTGAGCTATTTAAAATGAATTGTTTAGTAAATATGCTCTGTAAGTAAGATTTTAAGTACGAAAATTGTTGATAATATAGTGGAGATGTTTTCATCAATTAAATACCAAATTATTTCAGGAAATAAAAAAATAATATTAATTGAAATGTTGTATGATACTTTAAAATGCAAATAATTTGTTCACAGAAGCAATATTCTACACGTAATTTAATTATATCCAGAATTACATTGATATAGACGAGTACCTGATAAAATTGGATGTCTATGAAAAGTATTAAATCATAAGATGTATATGCAATGGAATAAAAATAAAAAAGATCATTTCTTTGAAAAGATCATTTCTTGTCTGTAAAGATCATTTATTTCACTGATAAAATAACTTTACAATATTAAGTATTTTACAAATTTAACATTAAAGCTTACTTTATTTAAGGAAACATAACATTACTTTGAAGTTTATAATTTTGCTTCAATAAAATCTCAGAAGTTCTAAAATTTATTTAACCTCCTTTTTTGTGAGTAGAATTTAATTATTTGTATAGCTTTAATTAGTTTCGTGATTACAATTACATAACTGGGAAGCCTTTTTTCAAAATTCAAATAGAAACCAAACAACTCAGGAAGTTTTGGCTAAAATTATCACGTATAACCTCATTAAAATTACACATATATCTTCCAGCATAATCATCACAATTTAGAAATGCATCATTCATTTCTCACGGGAAGTGCCTGAAGCATTTGTCAAACTAAAATGCGTATGTCTTCGTATGTAAACTCCATTAAGCGAAGATATGATAGTTAAATGTCTAGTATGTTGTTTCGAAACAAATATGACGTATTTGAGATGATAAATCAATGTTCCACAATTATCTTATGTTCGTTGGAGATGTCCTGGAGTGTTTTTGATATTATGTACTTAAGAAACTTTATTTAAAATTTGGTTTTAAAGCTACCTTAATGCATTAAATATGATAAAAAGTACTTTGTAATTTCAACGCAGTTTAAATATCAATCCTACATATAACCATTCTCTAATCAAGTTGTGCGCCTTTAATACTGCAATATGTTAAATATGAAATTAATTGAGTATGATATATCTTAATATTTAATTTAATTAAATACCTGATGATTTTTAACGGTAATTTATATTTTAAAACATCTTCATAATGATTAATGATGCAAGAAAAATAAAAGTCAAAAACTTAACATAAGTCTTTGAGGAACTTGATGAGAGTATTCATTGACTAACAGCTTAATCAATTTCTCAAAATATTATTTTCTTTCAAAATTATAAAAGTGGAATCTTGATATAATGTGTTATATCTCACTTTGACACACTTACTTAATGCAGTTTCTATTTAAACCATTTAAAAAAGCAACAGTTCCTACTAGAAATATTTAATTTTAGAATAATCTGTATGGATGTATATTGAATATATGCCAATATTTTAAAAATTTCTTTAAAGCACTAAATTTTGATTTTTTCACTCTATAAATGCCTTGCTGTGCTGGTAATTGATTTGTGCATTAAGACTATATTTTACCATTGAGATGGATATTTCAGTCATTTTTATTCTTAATATTCAAATATGAATAATTAACATATATTAACATGTTGTTTGGAGAAAATGGCGTGGACAAAAATGCATGGGCAAAAAATAATAGATACATAGAGTTAGGTTCAAAAGATTGATATTATAATACATTATGATTAAAATAATTAATTCCATTTAGTTCATTTAGTTTGCTTTAGGTATATTTGTATTGCTAAGCTATATATAATTTAATATTTTATCGTCTATTTTTAATTTAATATTCAAACAGAATATTATTGTCTACTTTAATAATTTATCATTTGCTTTTTTTTATTTTATTATTTATCTTAATAGTTTATTTGTAAGACGTAATTGTCTATTTTTGTTCTTTCATTTTTTACCTCAGCAACGTTTTTGTACTTTAGAATGTTTTGCTTGAGAAAATAAAAATGCATTAAGAATTTCAAGAAGGTATTTTATTTTCTTGATAGTAATTGCTTCTGTAGAGCCAGAGTATCGGATGTATGCTTACTTTAATTAATATTCGTTTTGAATAATTCTACTTTTTCGAGAACTTCAGAAGAAGAAAAAAAATTAGAACTTATTAAAATAAAAATAGCAAAGCGAATTTCATTTGTTTGTTATTATTTTTTTTACAATTTTATCATTAGTCTACGTTGTTTAATTTACAGATGATACCTACTTGCCATATTCAATAAGCTTGCGGTTTACAAATAGTAGTACGGCACCGTAAAATGATTTTCATATTAAGAAAAATACTACCGATCTAGCTATGGACATTTTTATTGCCACTTTTATTAAGACGAACTCTGTCACTCAGACCTGAATGAACTTAAATTTTTCTTTCGGTATTTAGAGATTTGTACTTTTAAAATGATATAAAACTTTTATAAAGTATTTTCCGGAGTCTTATTATTAGCCTAAACTCTTTTATTCTCACGGAAAAAATTAGGGGGACCAGAAATTAATGTATTTTTCTACTTTAAATTTAAACAGATAAATATTTACTAAGTTTTTATTTTTTATCAATGACATAATTATCCCCGTTAGTAACAATTTTTTGACTTCTAAATTATATATTTTCAATATCGGATCGATAAAAATCAATAGGTTTTAGTGAAATATATTTGTAAATGGTATTTTGGACATCATCAAAATTTTCAAGTACTTTGCCACTTAGAAAATATTGTAGCGATTAGAATAAATGGAAATCTATTGGCGCAATATGGGGTGAGTATGGTGAGTGAGATAATTTCGTCATCCCAAATCATTAATTTTTTTCAGGGTTCGTCTAGCGCTGTGCGCTGTTGTATTATTGTTTGTAGAATAACATCTTTTCTGTTGGCAATCTTTGAGCACTTTTCAATTAAAGAATTATTTACTCCCTCCAATTGTTCACAGTAAAAGTCTGCATTTTCAGTTTGTCTAAGTTTCAGGACGTCTAAATGAACGATTCCATAAATAATCCACCAAACACACTAAAACATCTCTTTGGAATGTAAACCTGGAAATAGTTAAATGAGTAGAATAGAGGTGTTGCCTCACCCACCATAATCACCTAATATTGCTCCATCGGATTTTTATTTATTCTGTTCGCTACAACATTTTCTAAGTGGCAAAAAAATTTAAAAATTAGGAGGATGTCCAAAATATCATCCCCATATAGTTTGCTTAAAAATGAATTGATTTTTATCCATCCGTCATTGAAAATTTGCACACTAGATGGTAAAAGATTGTTGATCACGAGGGTGAATACATCAGTGATTAAAAATAATTTAAATAATAATTTATCAGTTTGAATTTAATGCAGAAAAATGACATTACTCTCCGGTCCCTCTAATATATAATCAGGAATGCCCATTTTATTTTTATTCCTTTGATATACTTGATTATTAGTTTAGAATGCTAGTTATATTCAAATAATGAATAAAACTATTTCGTTTCTTATATGTTCCTGCAACTAAAACCATGATATATTTTCTGAGTTTTAAAATAAACGCATTGTGATATTTTTTGTAATTCATCATTGCACTGCATATATCATCATACTTTGTTCACCTCATTTATCGGAATGTGGCTCAAAAGTATGATGTCAATTCTCAACAACCTACAGTGCTACGTTAAGTCACTTTTATATCAACTGAAAGTGAGTGATAGTTAGAACTGATGGCGCAAGAGCCAAGTTTGGATAAGCTGTGCAACCAGTGGGTAGAAAATAGAAAAAAGTTTGCTCAGGTATACCGGTGTTTCGTCATTCTTGTTTATCAAAAGCAGTAATCCTCATAGGATTTAAAAATACCTTTCGGTATACCTCGAGAAAATGATTATCATATTTAACTAAAGAAGGAAAGCTCATAAGTGGTAAATCACCCGAAAGGTGATTAACACTTATCTAGTCAATAATTATTACAATTTGTAATTATAATTCAAATATTTCAGAGATAAGGAAAATTTTGTATATTAAACGTACAATATATATATATGCATTAATGTCAAATTTTGAGTGCATTTAATATAATATTTTATATTTTCTCAATCATTCGTTACTATAAATAGCCACTTGCTTTATTTGATTGGTTTGTTTCCAATTAACTAAAAGTATTGAGAAAATATTAGAGTAATTATGTTTTAATAAATTGTACCATTTCCTAACTCTTAAGAATTTATCTTTTATTTTATAAGATGAAATTCAAATATTAAATTAATTTCCTTATTTTTTGGAACACTTTATTTACATTACTAATGCATGATCATGATTATTCATAGCTCCTTTTTCACTTTATTTTGAATGAAATCTTTAATGAATAAAGACAAGGCATATTGATAAAGACATTATTTAAAAATAAATGTTCAAATCTCCACATGCTTCACTTTAAAATGTAATAGTCGCTGAAATTTCTGCAAGTCAAGTCTTAAAAAATTTAAAATTTAATTGAAATATTTCAAATATAGTTGGAATTGTAATTATTAAATACTTTAATAAAAAAATTGCTCTTCTCAATACAATTTCGCCTTACTTTAAATTAAATTAAAATTCTAGCGTTAGCTATTTTTATCATTATCCTCGATATAATAGGAAATAACTATATTTGTATTGTTGAAAACAAAATATAATTTATCAGTTAAAGCATTACATCGACTGTAATGTAACATTAAATGCATTAGTTTTAATGAGAAAACACTCAGAAGAATCAATATTAAAATTAAACCTATTTTTTCAATAAATATTTATTTTTTAAAGACCCACACACTTTAGAGTAACAATACTATATAAAATCAATTTCCTAATATTTAAAAAAGTAAATACCACCAAGAATTAGCATAAGAGAAGAAGTAAATATTTCGGATCACTTTTCCCAAAAATATAAAATGCTAAAAAAGTTTGTGTTAGTATACCGCACGGAATAGCAATTTCAAAATAGCACTTTCAGGATCCAGAGGAATGTAAAAAATATTTAAACGAAATAAAAGACTTCAAGAATATCAAAATTAAAACCATTTATTCTTTCGGTCTTGAGAATGTTTGTATTTACATATTCTTGCAAATGAAAACATCAGATGCTTACATTCAAAACAACCAAGCGCTTTTTGTGTTCGATAAGGAATGCATGGTATGCAGTGAAAATTCTTGGATTATTCTTTGAAAGGGGACTATGATAAAATAACTTTTAGCGTATATATATATATATATATATATATGCGGGAATAGAAAAATGATACTTTCTTCTTATCTTTATATCTTCTTTTCATACTGAAAGAGTACTTT
Source organism: Nephila pilipes (assembly GCA_019974015.1). Classification (NCBI taxonomy): domain Eukaryota; kingdom Metazoa; phylum Arthropoda; class Arachnida; order Araneae; family Nephilidae; genus Nephila; species Nephila pilipes. Next base: position 26,346 of record BMAW01086271.1, read on the forward strand.
GGAAATCCATTCTAGAGAATAGAATGAGACAAAATTAATTCCGTAACGACAATTCAAAATTTATTCTTCAACAAACGATTTTTTATGAAAAAAACGATGTCTCAAGCAAACATTCTTTGGAAAGTAGATTCTTTCATAAACTTTCCCTTGTCAAATTCTGTTCGAGGGTGAAACTTAAAATTGCTTGCGTTATTTAATCACTCTGTTTCCTGAAATATTTTTTTTTAGAAAAAAGAGTGCAATACATGTAAATTTAACTCTTTAAAAATGCTCAATTCATTTTAAATGTATAATAAAAGGCAATTGAGAATTTGGAAAAATTAAGTCATTATCAAAATGAAAGAAATTAATTCCTTTACTGTAATAGAAGTGATTCTAAAGTTGAAAGGATTGTATGCAGATTGCATGAAATAAAAGAAATATACACATTTCATAGAAAAAATAAAAACATTCTTAATTCCATAAAATAAGCCTGTTTTTATTAATTGATATAAATAGCATTAACTAATATTAGTTTTATTAAATATCGGAGCCTCATGATGGATTTTCGAACCAATTATTTGTAGAATCTCAAATTATTTATAAAAAAGTACGCAAATTTTATTTTCTCTCAAACATGTATTCAAACCCCATATAGTATTATTTATATAGTATTACTTAGGTCCCAGTGTGAATAAAAGTATAGACAGAAGCTCATTTAATTATTTTGTAATGCTTTTTTTAATTTTATATTAAATTCTAGGCCTTGGGGAAGAAACCTTATTTAAAATATGTATGGTTGCTTTCGAGGTATGAATTAAATATCATATATTTATGTATTTTTAAAAGTTAATGAGGATTCCAAATGATTTTGTGTTTGAAAAAAACAATATAAAACTTACTTATTGAATAAATGAACCAACTTTAGAATAAAACAAGAATAATCTGTTAATTTTGCCAAGATAACAATAACTTTCAGGCTAAAATAATAAAGTTCAGTGGAAATATAGTAAAATTCTGAAGAATATTTTAAATTTTAATGAAATCAAATCTTATACTTATAAATGCAAATATTCATTAATTGATGATGTATAAAAAGTTATTTTACATGCCGTACGGACTTTTATTGTCTACAAGAAACTATTATTAAATTTATATTACACACTTACTCGTTCCTCCTATATATATAATTCAGATATTATATATTTTATTTCCTACACTGTTATCATTTAATTTAATTAGAAATTTTTTCAAGAAAATGTTGGTTACATAATTTAACACTCTGATATTATTAATGAGTTGAATTTATAGAAACATTATTCCCCTACGAGTTGTTCTGTATAAAATTAAAGATTTTATATCATTAAGGGAATGTCCATCATTCATCTAAGCCCTTGCTGGAAACCAAGCTCACTAACAATTAGAGCTATAAAATAAGTCTGTTTGGAAGACAAAAAACTCACTATACCGATGAAAAACGTAACTCCCGTCAATCCCATGATCAGCATTTATTTAAAATCCAATATGTTTACAGCATATTACAGCAATATTTTAAAATTTAAGTTTATCAAGTTAAGATTATTAATTAATTTTAAAAGCTTTCTCATGTAAAAGTATTGAAGAGTTAGAAAAATAGGCAGTAAGTTACATATAAAAAGTACAAGTTATATATATATAATATTGTGTGTGTGTGTGTGTGTGTGTGTGTAATGATCCTACCGGCTTTAAATTTAACATATCATCTTTATGTTAATAAAGCAGTCGAAACCAATTTCATTTTTACAGAATTATTTTACTCTACTGGAAAGAGAGACCATTTCCACTACGCCGTTGGTTACAGGATATTGCATCATTCGAGAGCAAGAAGATGAGAGAAGAGAAGAATAAGAGAGCATTTTTTGCTTTTTTGTTTTTTTTTATATATATACCAGGGAAAATTCCCATGAAACATCAGAAGCACGTGATATGATGGAGGGATTTCTGGGGAAATATCATAATAGACAGGGAATCTAAGGGATTGTTTAGACAGATTTATAATTGGTTTAAGCGGATTTAAGAGAGTGTTTGATGTAATAAATAAAAGGATACTTTGGAAGGGGATCAGGAAATACGAATGAACCTTATCTTTTAAAGGAGAGAATGGGTAAATTTAGTAAATTAAATTATTATAGCAAGAAATTAATGGGAATTAAGTTAAATCATTACATATATATATATATATATATATATATATATATATATATATATATATA
>BMAW01086271.1:28586-235738 GCA_019974015.1 Nephila pilipes
TATATATATATATATATATATATATATATATATATATATATATATATCGCATAAATCATTCAATTGTCAGATGAAAATATGATCATAAACAATCTGAATCAAATTAAAAACTAAGCGAAATATATATAGCATTGACATAAATTGAAGCCCCTTGTAAACGGTATTTCGGTCAATTTTACAACTGTATATTTCGATTCATACAAAATAAATGAGTGTGTAAATTTATAAATCTTAAATATCTGTAAGGAATATTTCAGAAAGTAATTTATTCAAAAAATTGCTTATGTGAGATTAGATTATTCGATAAGAATTTTGTAGATTATAAGGAGAAGAGTAACATATAAAATACCGGCATAATCAACTAATTGTATATAAAACAAATTAAATGGATAGAAATTAGACATTAAAAGGTAACAGATAATTAGTAACCTATTGACTCAATCAGCACTTCTCCGTCTCTGACGAGCTTCGTGTTGGTTCTAAGCGTGACGTTCGTAAACAATGAATAAATCAACTGTATGTAATTTAAAATTCTATAATTTATTTATTTTCACTTGCTATTCATTTATTCTTCAACAAATTCAACAATGAAAATCAATTTGAAGTTTTCAGCGATAACCTTACCATTTAAAGATCGTTGTACGAGCATAGGATTATTTATTCCGGAGAAAAATAACATCCCAACACCCTTTATGTTACTTTTTATACATCTTTATTTTCAAAATTTCAGAATGAAAACAATTTTAGTTTTTGAAATGATTTGATGTGCTCACAAATTAAACGTGCATATTAAATACGGTAGATTTAGTTAATTATCATTTCTCTCCACTTATGATTAATGTCAATTGCAACATTATATTTTAAAAAACCACAATACTCACACAATAACTATGTTACGCATCGGAAATTGGGGGAAAGTAAATGTTTACTTAAGAGGTCTGAGTTAAATACAAATGCTGTATTTTAGTATGTTACACTGTTGAAAACATATTCATCACGCTAAGAAAGAATACATAAACTAATAATAATAAATTCCTATTGTGTATTTTATTGGTCACGATTGGATTATTACAGTGAAAACTAAATTAACGAATTATCATTAATTTTAAAATTCCCTTATTATTGAATTTCAAAGTAATAAATGAAAGGAAACAAAAAAATTCCATACAAGTAATATATATATATATATATATATATATATGTTATCGACATTAATATGCTAATATTCTTAAAACTACTTGATTGCGTGCTGAATCGTGTATCTAAAACTGTCGGGCAATATTCTGGTTACGACATGATGTGAATTATTTTACTAGTAGCACGACTTTAATAGTTTTTATTGCATTCAGAATCACACAAATGTTCTCATAATCAAAATTTATATTGTTTTAGTTTTGATAAATGAAGAGAGGAGAGGAGAGGTTTTGTAAAAGTGTCAACACTGTGTGTGTGTGTGTGTGCATTGTTCTGCGGCTTTGGCTTTATAAACTACATTTCATGTAATATTTGACAGTTTGAGAGAATAAACTGAAATAAAATGTTAAGACTTGTTTCGACTCAGGTTAATAAAACAAATTATTACATACATATCTTTCTACAGCTTTTCGGTATACCTTAAGCTAATATTTATCAAATGATCTCACGAAATGCTTGAGCAGATAATTTCAATCAATCATTTACCATCTATAAATTTCTAAATAAATAATCTCTAAGATCTTTATAATAATTTACAATTAAATGCAATAGAAGTTATTCATTTTTTATTAGATATGTTAATAAGAGTAAATTGAAATATCTTAAAATGGTTCTAAGTATATATTTGCTAAATCCTTTTATAGTGCACTTAGTGACCGAAAATTCATTTCAGGCCTTTTTAAAAATAGAATAAATCCATTTTATATTTTAAATTTGTATTTATTTTTATATGCATATGTTTTAAAAGTTAAATAATTATATTTTGAAATTTTATATATTTTAGTTTAAGGGTATTTTATATATTTAAGTTTATAAATATTATTTTATATACGTTAGTTTAAGGATATTATTTTACATATTTTAGTTTTGAAATATTTTATAGTTTTATATAGTTTAGTTTTGGAAGTTTATATATTTTATAGTTTTATGTAGTTTTGTTATGGAAGTTATTTTTACTTAATTATGTAAATTATGTATTTCTACCTATTTTGTTATTAACATTGACAAATGTAAGATCTTTGGGTAAGCATTGCTATTGTTTCTTTTACAGATAAAGTTGCATTATATTTACTTATGTTCCGTCATGAATTTTTTAATTATTTTTCAAGGATTATACTTAAGTACAATAAAAACAATCTGAAAAAATAGCTATATTTTAAAATGTTCTAATAACTCTTAAGACAAGCTATATTTATAACTAACATCATCTTATTCGCTTTAAAAATAGTGTTCATTTAAGCTTTTAAATGTTTTTAATACATTTTTCAACAATTAATTTTTTGCCGACAGCATCGCAGGGAATACTTCATTGCTTTGATATTGAAGAATATATTCAGAATTCTGTATCAAAATTTAAACAGTAGCTGTTTGAGACAGAAACAAGTAAGAATATTTTCCGGAAATTGTGCTTTTATTTTCTCTCGATATCTTTCAACTTTTGAAAACTGTACAGAAATGCTTCAGTTTAAGGCCCAATGTCTCGCAGAAAAAAGATCTGTTGTTTAGAATACATAAACTTGTTCAATCCCATAGGTTACGTTTGGAATACTCAAATGAAAAAAAGCGTCTCCAAACATATGAACAACTCAAAATGTTGTTTACGATAAAAATATGAGTTCGAAAAAACTGGCATTAAAATAATAACAATATCCAGTTTGAGTGTTCTATTCGTTTCAGAGCAGATATTCCTAAACAAGATAAGTTGAAAAGTATCTGATAGGATCCGAAAAACAGGATGTTAGTAAAACATATTTTGTACAAAAAGAGAGTTTCTGGTATAAAATATTTTTGAATTAATATGACAGAAATGTGATCCAATATAAATTTTCATACATATTCGAAGTGGAAAAACGGACCTATAGCTTTTATTATATCGTCTGGATTCCATATTTAAATAGAATTTACTTTGTTTCAATATTTCGATCTTTTTAGACAGCCCAGGAAGGTAGATAAAAAGTAATGAAATAAATTTTAAAAATTCTTGTATTTGCATTTATTGTAATTGAAATTTAAAAAGCAAACTCCTACATATTAACTGAATGCGAGTCTTGAATTCAGAAAATTTGACTTGTTTTATTTTATATGGTAAACATATGATATTACAAGAAAATAAATGTGCAAATTCTACTGAGAGGTATCCAGAAGAATTTACTCATCTTTAGCAAATATTAACTTTTTCATATGTATTTTGCAACTTTTTAAGACTGTTAGTGTTCATTAGAATTTAAAAAAGTTTTCATAAATAGTTACATATTAAAATTTTGATTTATATATTAAGTTTGCAAAAAATGTAAGTAAAACAATGTACGGGCAAAATTTTTCAGTTAATCCTTATGTTTATAATTAAAAAATTAAGTTTTATCTTAATCGGATAAAGCAATTTTTGAAAAAAAAAATATTCATGTTTCCAAAATATAAAAATTAAGATGAGTCATGATTTTTAGAAAAACATGGAATGCAGAATAGCAAGTTCAAGCATTTTCTTGGGAAACTACATAAAAGCATCATTTTCTTTATTCTGGAGGAAACATAATTTCTAGGAGTAAAAAAAGATACAAATAAAAGATTTAACATTAAAAATATACCAAAAATTAAAATAAATGTAAAGTAAATTAAACCATACCTTAAGGTTTGTAATCAAAATTTCCAAATAAAATGTCAGCGATAATATCATTTAACAAGAATAATCAACACTACAGAAAGACACAGTTTATTTAGGCATTTAGATATAAATATCAATGGAAAAATAATGATTCCAGACATTCAGTGTTGACACTAGAGTGATACGATGAATGGATACCATACCTTGTGCCCTTGGAAAGTGTGAGTAGTTTTTAATAGATGTGAAAAAAATAAATGGAAAATCTTAAAACCTTCAGCAATTCTCATTCCAACAACACATATTGGTATCAGTGTTTATGGCCTCAAATAAGCTAAATAATGATGCTAATGGATTGACTAATTAACATAGTTAATTAACTTCTAAAATTAATTTTATCATTATCTATGACCTTTGTTTCCACGTATCTGATTTCACATCTAAAAATAAGCTTAAATTTCCCATTTCATCAAATTCTCTTGGAAGTTCCTAAATTTCATGAATTTGAAAAATTGGTACCTTATACATTTTTAAATGAGAGTCTCAAGTGTTTGACGATAAAATAATTTCCTATGAAACTTTTTTTAAAAACCTTTCCCCTTAAATTTTTTTTTCTCCAATCCTAAAAATACTTTTTTTAATGAATTGAAAAAAAATTAACATATTATTGCAAAAATAAATTATCAAATGCAGTCATGGAAAAAGGGAACAGTAATATACTTAAAAGTTTATGTACTTGGATTTCACACTCATCATAAAATCCTTAATTTCAAAATTTTAATTTTATTCTCTCTCATAGTTCAGGAAATGTCCAATTTTGAAATTACAATGGGAAATACATGTGTCTTACAGAGTACTTTATTACTTAATAAAACTTAGTTATCGATCCAATTATCACGTGTAGTTAAAAAAAAAAAACTAAAATATGAATTGCTTCCACAGAAATAATCCTGTACTTAACCCCTAATGGTTTTTTCCTAATATCTCAGGAACTAATGATCAGATTCGGATGAAATTTGGAACATATACTTTTTAAGTAATTTTCTATCTAGTTCTGTAATGAAAAAATCTATTAGAAGATAATGAGAGAGAGAGAAACATGTTAATTAATTAATCCATTTATGTAACTTAGTTACATTTGAGTCAGTAATGTTGATATAAGTTTTGTACAAATGCGATGAGATTTACGAAATTTATTTAAGGTATTAAATTTTTTTAACGACTGTACTATAAGAGTCTCCGTAAAATGAAAAGGAATATATTCTACAGAGAATTATCTATGTAGCCAGTTTTAAATCGCATAAATGTATTGAATATTGGAAGCCTTTATAATTCTGTTTTTTATTTAAGAATTATTTCACTAAACGAAAAAATTAAACTTAATCTAAACAACGTTTTATAAAAAGAAAACAGGTTTATGCATTTGCAACGCAAAGAGGGGTATATTTGGAAGCAAAAAAATAATTTAAATAATTAATATCAAACAAATGTATAGAACTTGTGAAGCACTTGTTGATCATCAATATAGCATAAGCTTAGTGATTTTCTCAATAACATTAGAAACTAAATTGGCAGCAAAGAAAACCTAGTAATTCTTTGGTTAAGAAACATGTTCTTGAATGTAAAATCAAATTTATCTTAATTTTAAGATGGAAAGAAAAGCTTTCAAAATTCTGTGTCTTTCAATCTTTTCTTTACTTTTTTGCTTTTAAGATCTGCTTCTTTTTATATTCACAGTGAGTTTATTTTAGGATCCTGGATGTCTGAATCTAATGTGTCTAAATTACTTTACTCATTGATTGATTGTTTTTATCAACTTCGTACTGAGAAGCAACACGAGGGTCATTCAATAAAGTTATACAGTTATATTGAAAGCACTATAGAAAATATAGTATTTAGAATAAATCATCTTGTTATTATTCGATAAAATATCCAATTCGATATATATATTCAAAGTTATAAAAATTATATTGATCATATCAGTCGTTTTAAAAACGTACCGCCTGCTTATTTTATTACATTAATTCTTTGATGATATTAAATAAGTTATTTTTCTATTATTATAAATCAAGTTAAATCGGATTAATTGGGATCAGAGATGGTCCTAGCTGTCAAACATCCGAATTAACTAGACAACAAGAAGAAAATGAAATAAAAGGAAATATACTGGCAGAAAATCATCTTTATGTTGAACAAATGGAGTGTGATTGATACTTACAAAAGAAAAGAAAGAAACATCTACTTTGTGAACAACAGAAGCGCTCTGTAGGTTTTATTTCATTCTCCGTTTAGACAATGTAGTATCGTGTGCCGTTTAGCACCATGTGCCGCTGGAGATAAGAGGTGTAACTAAGTTTGGGTGTTTTTTAATTTACACAAAATATCAGTATATAAAGTCACCCTCCTGTTTTATTCTTTCCAGCCTTCATAGCTGTTAGGAGATTTTAGTGACGAAAATAATTTTCTTCAAAAGGCGTGATAAGTCAAATAAATGTTGTTATGCAAATCTATAGATCACTACTAAATTTTTTTTAAAAAAAATAAAATTCTTTCTTTAGGTTATTCGGAGATCATATTTTAGGTTTTACTGTACTTTATAAGGTTGATAGTTGTAAAATTTCAGAAATCAGACTTCCCATTTTTAGAAATATCAATTGATATCATAGATATACGATTATTTCTCTGTAAGAATCCCCTTTAAAACCTTAATTTCTTTGTAAATAATTTTCATCAATTTTAGAACAACAAATAATACTTTTATTTTCTTATAAATTATAGAACACATGCTTGAACAATTATACATATATGTATATCTCTTTGTAAGGAAAATATTACTTCCAGAATTTTTGAAAAATGATTTTGAATCAAGGAATGCTCACAGAATTATTAATTATAAATCAATTTCTTTTACCAGCTTGAGACATCCTTGTTTGTGATAAAATATATGAAGTTAAACCTTAAATAATGAAAATATATGTAAGAAAATTTTGAGCTTCAAATAACACAAAATGAGTTGAATAAGTATATACATACACTGCTGGCCATTAAAATTACACCATGAAGGAAAGCAAATAAAAAAAAGATATTTATTGTACGTAAACACTATGGGACGAAGACAAACTGATTAAATTGGCAAGTAATTTGGGGGTTTACGGGGAGAAGGTGAAATTAGTAGAAACATCTGCCTCCCATGGTAGCTAAAACGGCAAGTACCCGGTTCGGAATGGTGTCGAACTGGGCTTAGATGACAGAAACGTGCAACTTATTCCATGTTTCATACAGTCTATGACACACTTCATTTGCTGGAGAGTGGTGGAGAGTCAGTCTCTCAGCAATCCATGACCAGATGTTTTCAATGGTCATAGATCTGGATACCAAGCGGGTCATCGAATACCTTGTGTATCATAGAAGGTCAGAACAAGCCGTGCAAAATGTGATATTTCATTATTTTGTTGGAAGATGGCGTTTTGCAGGCCTCTAAAATAGGACACAGCCAATGAACATAGGATCTCAGAAATGTACCCATCTGCGTTCAAATTACCTTCGATCCGAAACAGAGATGTGCATACCGTGTACCTAATGGCTGCTCAAATCATCACACCTGGTGCAGGGCTCTTATGCGGATATCGAATGCAAGCAGGTGACGAACGATCTCCTTGGAGCCTCCAGACATTTATAAGTTTATCAGACTTCTGAACGTAGAACTGGAATAAGTCTGAAATGACGACTTTGGTCTACATATGTATTCAGTTTTGTCGTTCGCACACCAGAGTCACGTCTCTCTCTATGTTGCATTGTCAAGGGAAGCCGATGTAATGGTCGCAATGCTGTCAGTCCACTTTGCAAACGTCATAGCACTGTAAGCGTTCATACCGGGGATGCTGCAAACATGTTTATTTCCTGACTAATGGTTTTTATATGATTGCACAGTTTTGCAGGGCCGACCTCACGACATGTTGGTCCTCTCGGGTGTTAGTCATGGAAGGGCATGGAGATCCTGCATGCCATTCAGTATGACCTCAACAAACCATTGATTCCATACTCGATTGACAGTGGTCGGATTTCGACCAGTGCGAGCAATATCACGAAAAGATAATCCTCCTTCTTGTTAGGCAACCATCCTGAATATATCGCTGGTAAGCATTTCTTCTTATTATTCGAGACATAACATGACATTCGGAGCAAATTGCGACCTTTCAAAGCGCTTTCCGAATGAGAAATCCACTACACATATTTTCTTTTTTCAGTGCTTCACATGTCGTTTTTTCCTCCTGCATGGTCTAAATGCTCTGAAATCATTTTTATATCCCAAACTTTTCTTCCTTTCAAGTTTCTTTGACATTTATTCCTTCCTGGTGCTGCAAAGTTGATGGCCAGCAGTGTATTTATTTTTATTATTATTATTATTATTATTTAGATTTTGTGTATAACACATCGATCAATAACTCCCGAGACTAACCCAGAGATGGCGCTCGTAGTAAACCAGTAACCAGGTCTTTCTAGAGTATTAACCTTTGCTTGAAACTTGTCAAAATTTTAAGTCGATCGGACCAGGAAAAAGGTTTTTTGAAGTGAAGTGAAAAAGTTTTTTTCCAAGTGGGTGCCGCGATTGCTTTCGATGGAACAAAAACAGCAACGAGTCGATGATTCAGAAAGCTGTTTTTCCCCAATTAAAACCAAAAAAAAACAATTTTTAAAAAAAAAAAAAAAAAAATTGGGAAAGCATTGGAACGATTGTATCACCCTAAAAGGTCATTAACAAAAGGTGTTATGTTGATAAATAAAAAAAAAAAATTGCAAAAAAAAATGTTTTCAATGTTAGACTCGGGAGTTATTGATCGATGTGTTATGTAACTATTATTAGTTTCTAATCAAACTTTTAGCTTCTTTCTTTATAGGAACTGAATGTTTAATAGAGTGATGCTACCAGGGTTGAGAGTATATTTGGACCCCATTAATGCTCGATTCAGTAACACGCGATTCACCTTTACATGCAGTTTTAAAATAGCCCACTAGATAAACTAACATTTGTGTTATCACTCCAAAATACTGTAGCACAATAATTATTTTGTTCTTTTTATAAGATGTAAATTAATCTTTTGTACGGATGATGTCAAGACTTCCTGTTAAAAGCAAAAAACAATACTTCTTTCTATATATATATATATATATATATATATATATATATATATATATATGTATATACCATATAGTATGACGATATCGAAGGCATGCTGGCAATGTACGTTTTCCAAGATGCCATCAAACGCGGTGATGACCATCATTATGCTGTCAACAGAACCTGGATTTGTCTGAACGTCATGCCATTGTTATATCCAGGTTAATCTTTCATCATGCCATTGAAGACGTTCCTGTCTATCATGTGACGTCAAAGGTATCCGATGCCATGGACGCCAAACTAACAATCCATGTTGATGCAAACCTCGTCGAACTGTTCGTGCAGACACTTGTTCAAACGATCATATTTCTTGACACAGGACTCGTGATGTGGCTGCACCATTCATTATGGCTAAGCGGATAATATTTCTGTCTTCTCGGCTGCTAGTGATAGAGGGGCTTTGAGATCCAGCATGGCATTTCGTATGACCATCCTGAAATCATCGATTCCATATACTGCAGGCATTCGTGAGATCTCTACCGATGAGTGCAGCAATACTGCGATGCGATGAAAGACAATCCCGGTAGGTTACAATTCGACCTATATCAAAGTCGAAATAGTCTTATTATTACACGAAGTATTACAAAAAATTTTACCAGGCAACAATGTTCAAATGTAATTTGTATTTAAGATACCTGGTGTAAATTTTCTTCATTCAAACACGCTACAGGTGTTGCTACCGGCATCTGCTTTGATTTAATGCGTTGATAAACTAATCATTTGCATAACACAGCATTTACTTCCTGTCGTGTAAATTTCACGTATGTGGCACCCTGCCTTCTTTGTGTAGCAATATAATATATATTGAAAGAAACCGTACCCTCTACCTATTATTTATTGTTGGAGCTTAAAGACGTTTTGATTAAGAAGCTAAAAATTAATAACATTGCTGCGTAGGCTGCAATTTTTAATAAGAATTTATCTATAAAAGTAATTGTGTATGTGAGTAATGAAATATATGTTACTGTAACATATATCAAATTGAACTGTTTGAATGGATTTGGAGCAGCTAAAAGAAAAAAAAACAGTTAAGAAACATTGCACAATTAAAATAAATCAAAAATATCATGTAGGTATTGTTCCATTGAACCAACAATTTTTTTCATTCAACGTTTTAGTATCATTTTAACTCTTTCTCTACCTGAACTATGTATTTTATTCTACTACAAATTTTTATTACTGTAATAAACTTAGCTTTACACAGTCAAGTTGATCATGTAAAATAGGTATTAGATAAATAAATGGTTTATGTTTTTACATATAGTATTTATTGAACATCCCTAAAATAAGAATGCATAAAATTATTAATTGGTTATTTTATAAATGATTAAAAAATTTTAAACATGTGTAAAAGAAAACCCGATTTAATTATTATTATTATTAGCACGTTATACCAAGAGAACCCTTTATGATAAAATGTGTTACTGTATACTTCAGTAAATATAAAAGCTACAATTGCAAAAATCGCCCAAATGAACCAAATACTTATTTCAAAAAGATAAATAAATACGTATAAATTTTTGTAATATTTTTGAAACTAGTGAAAAAGATAAAAGAACAATGTGTTTAAACTTGTCTGTCTTTCTGAATAGGGAAAAAAATCACAAAATCAAATTAAACAAATCTCTTCCTTAAGTAAATGCCAATACTTATCATGAACACTGCGGCATGAAAAATTGAAAAACAATTCAATTGGAGTACGTAAGGAAAATAATCCTCGAGAATAAAATATTTTTAAATGGATTTATTTCTCAGTAAAGGATAACTGACGAAAAAAGTATCAAAAGAAGAATTAAGGATGTAGAACGAGTAAGGAAAATTGAAGTTTGTCCTTTACACCCACCACTCTGATAGATTCTTGTATTAAAATTTATTTATTCAGCTTTATTTTAATTAAATTGTTTTTCAGTTTTTTTTGCATATAATTGCTAAAGGTGTTGCTAAAATATTTCTTTTCTTTAATTTAGTATTAATTATTACCAATAAAGTAATCTTAATATCTTAGATATTTAAAAACGCTTGCATTTTTAAGATAAAACTAGACCTTTAGAAACTCCCTTCTCGCAAATATAGATATTTTTACAAGTAATTATGTAAAAATATTATAACTCAAATTTTGTACAAATTTACAAAATCTTAACATTTCTAATATATTCTACATTAAATTAATTACACTTATCATAAAAGTAAGAAAACTGTACATTTAATATTCTTTAAAATATTTGACCTATGATGCAATGGAAACTTGTGAAAGCATTCTTTCATCCAAAATACAGCCTGATCAATTCGAATAACTCAAAATTGGATGCGAAAGTTTTGCTGCGTCTCTTTCTTTGTGTTTTTGTTTCGCTAACCAGATATAAGAACCAACGCTGAAAAAATTTAGCATTTGTTATTTGATAAAACAGCATCTATTCGGAGAGTGGCTCAAAATCAATTTTAGTAGCTTGGTTTATTTTTCTGTTGTCAATACAAAGTTGAGTTTTTCTTATCTGCTTACTAAAGAAACAGGGGGCGAGTAAAGGTTATAGAATGTATCCGAAAAAAAAATTGGAAGAATTTGTTTTTAATTTTTACTTTAATTTTATTTATCGGCGAAAGAACAAGTAACTCAAATGTTAATATTGATATATTCAGAAACTTTCAAAGTTAGAACAATGACATGCAGCTAAGAAAGTTGCTTTTCATTGTCGAGTTTTCTGGTTTAGATTATGTTCATGAACGTTTCTATATATTCATATGGAGATATTGGCCTCAGACCTAAATGTCATGGAAAACAACTGAGTAGACATTTTACTGTCCTTACTTCCGAATCACGCAGTGCCACGAAAGCAAAGTAATCGTGTTTCCGCCTTCTCGGGTGGAGTTGTTTCCGTCATGGGTTCAAGTCCTGATATTATTAAAAATCCAACGTGAAGCAATGTTTATGCTCATTTCATCCGTCCAAGCTACAAGTCCACTCATCAACATTGTATGAAAGTTTGGAGGGGGCGGCAGCTAAGGTGTTGCGATTTTAACTCGATCGATGTTAAAAATTACTACGTTCATCGCCAATAGTCTTCATGTTGCTTCTAAGTTCGACGTAAAATAAAAAAATAAATACAAAGTATATAATCACGCAACATGATGACTTCGAAGATTCGTTAAATTTAAGATATAGCATACCTCATTATTTTTAAGTGTGTTAAATTCTACATGAAAGGTAAATATTGTACATCATATCTACTCTTTAAAATTTTCTTCTGTACCAATATAATAATATGGAATGTACCTATGACATGGGTACATAGCATATAAGAATAAATAAGACATAAAACTTAGAAAGTATTTTTAACAGTGTGGTGAATAACCACGAGTAAATTTTTCAAATTGCTTAAAATTGCATTGAAATATCTTCAGTTGCGGTATAATTCTTACTCTGATCGTTATTCTTGAAACACTTCCTTGACAAGTGTTCTGAGCTTTAAAGCAACAATAATAAAAGTTATTAGATATAAAATTTTCCATTAACTGTAATAGATATATACAATATACACTCTAAAAAAACGACGCACAAAGAATGAATTGCCCGATTGTAATGAAATGTCAAATGCAAAGACAATTGGACCGAACATGCAAATGCTTAAGATTTGGTGTCCAATAAAAAATAGCGTGAGCTACTGCGATTCGGAACTGCGCAATCAGCATGCGTATATAAGAATCGATTCTCAATCTGATGGTCAAATTTTCTGTTGCATTGCGATTTAGAATACCATTCAACAACTGAAAAAAAATGCCTTCGACGCAGTATTCGAGCGCATTACGATCATCTTTCAGTGTTTGAAAGAGGTCGTATCATTGGAATGAATGAGGTAGGTTGGGCAAATCGCAGAATCCCTTGTCATATAAATTGAAGAGATGCGTCGATTAGAAGATGCTGGCAAGAATGGGTGGACCGTGGCAAATTTCAGCGTCATAATAGTAGTGGTCGACCTTAGGCCACAGCAGTTGGGAAGGACAGAGTGATTGTCAGATATAAACTGTCATAGTGCCTTATTCATCGTTATTAACCATCAAACGTTCGACCCGCACACGAGTGTCAGCCATGACTATTCACAGACGGTTGATAGAGCGAAATCCACGCTCATACTGACCGCTACACCACCTGCCACTCACATCGGCATATTGTAGAGCCTGATTACAGTGGTGCTTGGCTCGATCAGGTTGAAATGATGCTGACTGGGGACGTATAGTGTTTAGTTACGAATCGCACTTCCAACTGTGTCTTGAAGATCATCGAAGACGTATCTAGAGACACCCAGGGCAGCGTGCTGATTCTGCTTTCACTATTGCACTCCTTACATTCCCTCAATCATGCGTTATGGTCTGGGTGCCATTTCCCTTGATACCCAGACCCCTTTGGATGTCATTAAAGGTACATTTACATAACAGTGGTACTTTGACGACATTCTGAGACCTGTTTTGCTACTGCTTCTTTTGCAGTACCCTGGCCTTATTTTTTAGCAAGATAATGCCAGACCACATACGGCACGTGTTGTAATGAACTGTCTTATAGCTTGTCAAACACTTCCTTTGCCAGGGAGATCTCTCTCCAATCAAACATATCTGGGATATGATGGGAAGGCGACTGCATCTACAAGAGAATGTTTATGACCTCGCCAGACAATTAGAGCAAATTTGGCAAGAAATATCGCAGGAGACCATCAGGGAGCTTTATGACTCTATGCCCCGTCGTGTGGCAGATTGTATCCAGGCTAGAAATGGATCAACACCTTAATAAGCTTGTTACTTTATAACTATGTAACACTGAAATAAATCATTCAATTTTTTGAAATTTTAATCATTTTCTATTCTGTACATAATTTTCCTATCCGCCAATTTTTGTTTCTATTGGAAAACTCCTTCTTGGTGCTTCTTTTTTTTTTGTTATAGGGTTTAGGTATAAATTGAACAACTCAACTTCTAAAAATATTTAGAATTTAATACATATCATAGAGTGCCCAGGCGCACTGAGTACTTGTTTCAAAAAATGAAATGTTCCCTTAGGGAATCCTTAGGAACGTAAGAATATTACACAAATAAATTAATAAATAATCTCGATGAGAAACAGACAAAAAGGACGAAGAAGGGAATTAAATAGAATTATATTAAAATATCAATCTACTTAAGAATAACTCGCTTTAGAGAAATGAGAGTGTTAGTTATTTAACATACCTAAGTAGCAGCGGTTTGACGTCAGTTTTTACATATTTATACTCAAAAGCAAATTCCACTCATTTTTTTTTTATTTTGCCATTATTGAATTTTATGTTTTGATAATTTCCTTTACATAAGCATAAAGCTACGTATCATTAGATCTCTGTAAAATAAAATTTAATAGTTAAATGCTATAAGATTAAATAATTCAATTCAAAACAGGCCTTTAACTCCCTCTCAAACTCCATTTCAATATTGTATATAACTCTCGCTATTAATCCTTATTATGCTGGCTGTACTTGAAAGCAACACGAATTAGGGACAAAATTACATAGAAACTTTAAAATAAAATAATCCTAAGCAATATTTATGTACTATTTTAAGTAGATTACAGTCAACTGTTGTCTAAAATTTAAACAAATAACTTTCATTTTTAAAGGTATCCTCATGAGATTCATTTCTAATAAGCGTTTAGGAATCAACAACTTAAGGAAATGAAGCAGAATAAATTTCGAAGAGCTTATCTACTAAATGCATTCGGAGCAAATGTGGAATTATCCTTAATTTGGAAGCTTCCCTGAGAATATCTTTCATATTTATAAATCTGCAACGTCTGAATTGATAAAGGCGTGCATTTCAAATCAATCCAAATATTTATTGAAAGCTAAGAGATTCTCAAGTTTCTTAGTCTATGAAATTTAAGCTAATCATTACCTAAGATATAAATAAATTGTAACTTTTATTATTTTTTGTGAACTGGGAAATTTCAATTATTTATTTCTGCTTATTTCATCTTTCATAATAAGAATACATTTTTCTTAAAAATTAAAATTCTCTCCATATTCTAATTACAATTTAATCTGTGCTAACGTTTTAGAAAACGTGCTAGTTATAAAAGGCCTTTACCCTTGGTAGGGAGTTCTTTCAACAATAAGGATTTGAGTCTTTATATTCGATACTCAACATCTTCCTAATGAATAACCTCACCAGTATGAATATTTGTTAGTTTAAAATAAGCATACTTCTGAAACCCAGGTTAAACAAAAGCAATTGCTATCCAGAAAATATAATACCCTCTTCAGATTTATTAATTATTTTTAATTTTCAAAGCGAAAAATTCCATAATACAAAAACATTGCCAAGGTTAACAAAAAAAGAATAAAAACTAAAAAAAATCTACTTAAAATTCAACTATTAAATTAGACTTTAAAATAATAGCAAACAATAAATTATTACAGTAGACAATAATATTCTTTTTGGATATTAAAAAAAAGGAATTGATAAAAATATTAAATTTAACATATCTTAGTAATATAAGTATACCATAAGCGAAGTTAATGTAATTTTTGTAATCATAATGTATTATAATATCAATCATTTAATCCCAAGACCATATATCCTTTATTTTATGCCCACATATATTTGTTGATAAGATTTCTAAAAATAATAACGTGTTTGCTCATGTTAAAAACTTTACATAACTATTCGTAAAATCATATATGATACTTGATTGAAAAGTAATGCCTGAAATTAATACCTTTTTTTTATTTGTAGCCCAATTTTCAAAATTGGTGATGTAAATTAAAGTTACATATAATCTATACATAATATTTTATACGTATTAATTTTTTTCCAGGGTTCATTCGTGGGCTAAAACCTGAAGTAGATGGCAACTCACTAGAAAATCAGGTTTGAGCAGCAAGGCGTCATTGCATCCGTTCTTGTGCACCTTGAAACTCTCACCTCTTCCCACAAGTGAAATAATGCCATAAACACATTATTTTCAGCTTGGTGACGAAATTAAGCCTTCTATTAAATTCTGATGTTGAAATTAACCTTCGGAATCCTTTTTTGAAAAATTTGCACGACTAATAACTCGTTGGCACAAATGAGTGGAAAAAATGCGTCGAAACGTGAATAATGCATCACATAAAAATACGTGCTGCTCTCGTGTACAACAGGAGCCGTGAAAGTCGGATGACGAATAAAAAACTTTATAGCCATGGTAAAATTACTTTCTTATCAAGCATCTTATTTTGTACGTAGCGAATTAGAGTGTATTTTATTGTAATATTAATATGTTAATGATTGACCGTAAGAGACAGTTAATAATGAGTATAACCTTTTATATAAACGTAAGCATGCATGTGCTTATTTGAACCTCGACACATTTAATGTGTAGAACAAATTTAAAAAAAATATTATTATTATTAAGTTAGGTAAAATAAGAGCATTGTAAATAAAATTGATAAATATTGAGAATATTCCGTTTTTAAAGCGATCTCAAGACTGTTAACTGTTAAAATGTAAGCGAAAAAACTTTTTTCAAAGTGATCTATCTTACTAATGAAAAAAAGCAGATTCTTGATTCTTTTACCATGTAATATTTATAAACATTTACATTAAATTCCATACTCTCAAGTATTTTTAATGATAGCGTAAAAAGCTGTAAAGAAATATAAATTTGACACTTTTTGAAAATCACGAAAAGCAATATTTTGTTGCGCGCAAAATTCTGAACTACAACTTTGTTCAAAATTTACAAAAGTATTATTTCTCCATATAAAAATGTATATTTTGAAGTTATAAATACGTTCGTTCAAAACATAATTGGAAAGAAAAAATTTTAATACAATTATTTAGAAAATTATGAATTTTTTAGAAAAAATACAATTCAAATCCATATAAAAGTTTTCCGTTAGTTGTTTGTCTAAAAATGGATGTATAGATATAATTAGAAATTTCAAGCCAAAACCACAAATACTTAGAAAAATCTTGCGCGATATATTGAGAAAAAATGAAGTTAAGGTTAAAGAGGAACATGAAAACTAGTTAAGGAAGGCTTCAATTTTGTAGAATGTGGATCCTTTAATACGAAACTGTCCAGAAATATTGGGGCTATAGCACAATTTTTTTTCAAATAGAAAATTTTGAAGTTAAATGGTACTGAGATCCCTTTGGTGAGTATATCCTTAAATCATATCCATAGTTCTCTTTACTAAGTTGCTTAGGTATAATTTCGTAACAAAAATCTAAAATATTTTCCTAACACCTTATTTAATTAATTATATACAATAATTATATATATGGCAGAATTTATTTATTTAAATATTAATAAATCTACATAATATATCGTATATATATATATATATATATATACAGACAAATACACACACACACACACACATATATATATATATGTGTGTGTGTCTTTGTGTAATGATTTAACTTTAATTCATGTTAGTTTCTCATAATAATAATTTAATTTCTAATTTTTACCATTCTCTCATTTCAAAGTAAAATGTTCAATCTTATTTCCTGATACCAATTTATTTTTAACGTAATTAGTGCAATCATGCACCCTTAAAAATTCGATGATTATGTAATTCACACTTCTTCAGACCTGTAGGGATGATCCCTACTAGATTTTCTATCTGTACCTAAAATTCCTCCATTCATCATACGTGATCTAGTATAAAAATACCTGCTATAATACACCAAACAAGAGAAAATTCTGTCTCTTCTGCCCTCTTCTGATCTCTTAGGCTCTTCTGACTTTTTGCAACGTCGGAGGTGTATTTCCCATCTTGTGGAAATGCTCTCTCTCCGCTACAATAAAATAAATAATTAAACTTGAACTTAATTTCGAATGTTTTGAAATTTAATTAAATAGTAATAACTAAAAGAAAGACCTTCATTATATATATATATATATATATATATATATATATATATATATATTGAATGAAATAAAAAGCGTTTATGAACTTATTTTATTTTTCTTCAATATAAGTTTACCTTGTATGCAATTGCTTAAGAGATAACACGCAATTAAAATCTAGAGGACTGTAATATTGATTAATTTACTACAAGAACATGGTAACAATATGCTACGAGAGACATTGTACATCTGACGAAAAATCAAGAGTGACGATTTTAAGCATAGTGTAGCAGATTAGAGCGGTTGGCTTAGGACGTCAAACTTACCAAGAAGGCAGAAATAGACATAATATTTTGCAACAAATTTCATGTATTAAAGATATATTTTGAAGCTCAACAAGTCAGTATATAGGGAGTATATCTTTAAAATAATAATTAAAAGATTACAAACTTATTCTTTTGAAAATATTGATAATTTATCTAATTGTTAACATTTGTTCCATGCTAAAATTTAATCCTGTGTTGGAATACTCTCAAAACATTGTAAGAATTGATAAGTATAATGAGCTTTATTTTTAATGATATAAGATTAATGTCAAAACAACAAATGAGAAAATTAAGGGAACAGCACAAGTATTTAGTTTTAAAATTATTTCTTGCCTCTTGTAAAATTAAAAAATACCGAAATTCAATTAACCTATGTAATCTTAATTTATTTGTTTCTCGATTGTTTTATTTTTTAAAAGTTTCTGAAAACATTAATTACCAGCACCATGGCTTCATTCTCATAACCAATAAGTTATTCCGTATTTAATATTTCCTATTTTGAATGAAAAGGAAGTTCAATCTCTTTTCAACTATTTCTAGAATTTTGAGCTTTTATCAGTAAATGAAGAAAAAAAAAAATCGAAATATTAAAGTTATTTACATTACCATTTGAACCATTAATCTGAAAATACTTTACAAACATTTAGCTTTGAATAAAATATTTCAGAAAGCGTTATCTTACATTTCAGTTTCATGAAATAAAATCACATTCAGATGTTTTCATTTTGTCTCAGATTTCAATGTTTATATTTTCAAAAAATTTATATGGCAGAATTGATTTTTCTGGAATTTCTCAAAATCATGAATGATATGGCATCCAAAGAAATGAATTTCTTATAAACAAAAATATATCTTTTCAATATGCTGAAAGTGATATACATATTGAAAAGTTGCAAAATATCTTTATTTCTAAGAAAAAATTGCCAATTTTTATAAAGATTCTAGTAATCTCACGTAGAAATAAAATGAATAATCATAGAAATTTCAAACAAATATTATTTCTACGAATTTGATTTCAAAAGATTTTTCTCAAGAAATACATTTTGTAAACATAATGATAGCTGGAGTCAAATTGCACAACATTACTCCGAAATTAAGATATTTCCGAAAATTGAATTAAAATGCCTCCTAAATTAAATTATGCCAATAACTAAAATCATAAGAGAAATTATACGATTATACGATACATGATTAAAATTTCAAAATTTATCTTACTTAAAATCTTGAGATACACGCATGATAAATATCCATATTTTAAATAGTGCTAATGATTTGCTTGTCCTTTAGCAAATATACATATATATATATAATATTTAATATATATATATATATATATATATTATATATATCTATTAAATATTGAGAAATATTTATTTTAAATAAAAAGATAAAACTGTCCACGGATTTAAATTGATAGATATAGCAATAAAATATAAAACTTAGAAAACTATAGATAAACAAAATATTTCATTTTATATTAGTACAGATTATGAATGTTATCAAAATGCATTTTATTATTGGCAAGCTATTAAATCCTATATTAAACAAATTACGAATATGTCGAAATGAATTACGCGTAGATGTATACATGCAATAAAAATGGATTAAAATCATTACACAGCGTAAAATATGCATTTTTAAGTATTTATATTCATCCGTATTGAAGGTATTTTGAATTTTGGACGGTATTCATTGTCTTATTAAAATAATAAAAACATGGACTGTTTGAAAATATTAAATCATAAAAAAAAATTGAAAATCATTCATTTATGTGATTTTCATATTCCCTTAGAGCTCTGTAAACAGAATTAATGAAATTCTAAAGCCTAGATGCATATGCAACTTTTAGTGAAGAAACCAAATGTATATAGGAAGTGTTCGCACTGAGTACATTGTCTCAAACATTTCCTATTCCTTGCTGTTCGGGACATATTGTACCGCGGTTCAATACCTCCTATGATATACTATTTTCCTTTTAACTTTTGTTATAAAATTGGCCATTCAAAATAATTTGAATAATAGTGTAAAATTTCGATTAATAGATATTGCTTCCTAAGCGCGGATAAAAACTTCATATATACAGATAGAGTTCCAAGAAGTAACCACTTCATTTCCCATTCCTTGTTAGAAATGGGAAATTCTGTATTAGTAATGGAAATGCCTAACTTATGGTCGTCAATTGATAGTTTTTCCTTCCTTTTTCAAAGTCCATGAATAATGAACCCTTAGCATCCCAAACAATCATCATCATAAATTTTCCGGCCGATAAGACCCTTTCTGCATTCTTTGAAGTAAATTTACCGTAAGAGATACATTGTTTGGTTTTTCCTTGGTTTCTTCTGTACATAATAATGATTCCAGATCTCATCCACAGTGACAACTCGATATAAAACGTCACCTATAACTCAACGCGGCAATAAACAAATTTTGAACACATCAAAAACTAACCCTAATTAAAATAATTCATTTTGGAGCCATTTCATAGATGAGTGTACACAATGTTAAAACCAACTTGCCATAATAACATCATCTATCGTAAAAAAAAAGGCGCTTTTGAACTGGTCTTATACTGAACAGAACAGAAGAATTAAACATTTCTTGCATAAACAATTTTTTTCGGGAGACTAGAAAAATAATAATACATATTTTAAAAATTAATAATATTGCATTAGATCAGACAAGAATTACAAACTTTAAGTTTAATGCAATAATATGTGAAAGTTAAAAATTTAATGTTAGAAATCTAGGAAATGAAAAATGTAAATATAATCTATAAATGCTTCACAATTCGGAAAATATTGTTACTAATTCTCCTTATTCAAATATAATTATATATCAATATGAAATGATTATTTATTGAAACAAAAATTTATCGAATGAATCGGAAAAAAATAATTTTCATTAATTTTTCAATGTATTCAAGTATGTTTCATGCTTTTGTAACTCATAGAGTAGTAAAGTTTTTCTTATTAGATGTCATTTAAAACAGTTTTAAAAATAAAGATTATATTAGTTTTTAAATGAAACTTTTTACTTTATTTGTCATTAAAAATATATTTATTATATTTTTTTCTTTTAAATTTACAGAAAATGCTAATTGCTAATTTGAATTTTTCTAACCATTCTAATAACTTGGTGAAAGTATTCAATTAAATTTTTAAGAAAATATAAATTTCTTTCAGACTTAAATTTAACTTAAAAAGTGGTATAAGAATAAAATAATATTTACTTATTTATTCTAGAAAATAGCTTGTATTTCTATATCATGAAAACTTTGTACTGTATTTTTATAAAATTATTAAAACATTCTTTTAAAATATATGTGTTCTAAGTATTTTTGTTAATTTTAAAGAAGAAAATTATAGAGATCTATAATTTAAAGTTGTAGCATTTGTTTTTATGATATTTTTACTCAATTACGTATTTCTTGTATATACATTAACCAAGAAACTTCCATACTTTGCACTTGACAAAATCCATGAAATATTTAATTCCTTGTACATGAAATAAATGAAAAGTAATACATTATATTTTTATTATTATTCTTACTTTAACATATAGAAAAAGTGTTTTCTTACACTCAGACACCCCCACCCCCTATATATATATATATATATATATATATATATATATATATATATATGTTGTTTTCAATTTTAATTAATGAGATTTTTTTTCTTGTTTGTTATCCACGTTTAAGTACACATAAATATAAGATTATAATATATATATATATGCTTATATATACATATATTAAGTATTCTAAAATATATTAGTCTCTTAACATCAAGTTTAAAATTAATAATTGCATTTAAAATGTTTAATGATACCTTATGTGCTGAAATTTATTAACTTAATTACCTTATTTTGTGTTTAGGAGAAAAATAAAAGAAACGAAGAAAAATAAAGAAAACCGTAATCAAACCACAAGCTATCCTAAGGGACGAGGGTTTGTTGGTGTAAGATTGATTCCACTCCATTACCTTTTACTTGAGAGTAATTTATCTGATTTCCCTTTCTGGATGTTTCTCCTAACTTACGAAGTAATTTTACTGAATAGTGCATCATCCATGAATTTCATACTCTGCAAACAAAAAGTCTTTAACAAGAAATCTATATTTTAAGTCTCTGTTTGAAAACTATGATTTATAATCACTGAGTGAAAACAAAAAAATTAAATCATTATATAAAACTTATAAATATGTTGTCGTCTATAACCCATTCATGCCTACTGTATTTAATATAACACATCTTATTTTGTTGTATATAAATCCATCTATTAAACTGGAAAAGAAAATTAATCTCTTGAAATAAAACTTATTTTGATTTTAGATTTTATTTAAACTAATAGAGAAGTAGCAAACTTCATATATGTTACACAGTGCCATACTTGAAGGTAAAAATTTACATAAGGTTAGAAATAGCAAAAGTTGTGTTAACAAGATTTTTATAAAAGTTGCAAAGAGGCATTGGTTTGTTCGCAAGTATTTATGGGAATAACTGTACAACTTAGAACAATAGGGCAAATCATCACTTTTCTGAGGATTTATAAAGGTAAGAAATTTGTGGCATTGTATAGTGTGTGTTATATATTTTTGTACGCTACAAGAAATCCCTACTTTATTAAAATGTAGTTTTTTTTTAAATTTATATTATCATTATAAGTAAATATACATCAACCTCTTATTCTTATTTTAATCGTTTTTTAAAGTAAATTTATTTTTAGCACTAAAAAGGAAATGCAACAGAACACAATTTAAATTAATTAGATTGAAACAGATTTAATTCATGGATTTATTTCTTTATATATAAACTGAGAAATATATCTGTGATTGTGACACGAAATCGCAAATAGATTCAATGCAGGAAAACTGAGGTTAACCTAGTTTATGAAGAACTGAAGAAGATTCTATAAACGAAAATCCGTCCTAAAACGTATCAAATGACTGTGAATCGAATAGGAATGTATTCTTTCATTATATCAAACAAAACGGTAGAATAACAAAATCTTTTCGTTGTTTCTGTAGGAAAAAGAAATCGGAATCGTCGAATGGTTCTTGATCTCTCTCTCTCTTTCCTAGCAACCTCACTAACAACGGAATCTCTGATATTGATCCGTAAAATGCGTTTAGTAGAGGGTATTGCATACTTTCTTCTCTTTTGGGGAGGGTATAAAGAAAACGAAAGTTGCTTTCTCACGTTTATTTCCTATTCTCGCAATAAATTCGATCCCATGGAAATGTAAAAGTATGCAGATTGCTTCAAAAATATTATTTTATGCAGTAAAAAATAAAATTCAGATATACATACAAAAGAGAGGATAAGAATTTTAACAGTATGCTATCAGCTAAGCAAGTCTTTTAAAAGTCCAATTTGTAAAAGAGCATTCGTATTGAACAGTGTTTTAAAATGTGTTACGCGTGTTTGGATATCGTAAAGAAATTGAATAAATTTGTAAAAGTTCACCGTCAATTAAGACTGTCGACTTTATCTTATTAAACGCAGTCGTTCGTATGGGTTTATATTACATGCCGTTCTTGGACAAATCAGTCTTAATTTGGTAAATATTAAGAATTCTGTGTCTGATTCAGTTGCAAAGCTTTTTTAAACCTTGTAATTTGTTATCAATAATTCTTGCTTTATTGATACTGAAGAATTATCATTTGTTATACTTCAAATATAAATTATTTTTTATGCTTCATCTCTATTAAAGAAATCTATAATTCTGAAAGTGTCTCAGGACTCTTAAATCTTATCCGTGTTTGCTAAAAAATATCATTTTTCTGACCAATATAACTTATTACGGTAAGGAACTAGAGGCCGTTTCGATTCTTATATATAATATATAACGCGTATGCGTAGAAACGTAGCAGCAGCAGCAGCCAACAGCCGTAACCAGCAGCAACAACCAGCCAGCCAACCAACCAGCCAACTGGCAACAACTTCTTTCGCTGTACTCGCCAACCAACACAGCAGCAACCAGTAGCAGCCATGTGGCGGCCAGCAGCCAGCAATAGCTACTGGTAACCAACCAGCAACTGCGGCAACCAACAACTAAGCAGCAATAGCCAACGTAACCAGCAATAACAGCAACCATGTTGTAGCAACAACCAGCATGCGCTGCAGCAATGGCGTAACAGCAATACGCTGGTAAGCAACATGCGTAGCAATGCGTAGCAGCAGCCTTTCTGTAACAACAACAACGCCAGCAACCAGCAACCAGCCAACAACCAGCCAACCAACAGCAGCCAGCAATAGCCAACCAACAACAATAGTAATAACAACAGCAACAGCGCTGGCAACCAATATATGTTGCTCAACAATAACCAACGCAGCAACTCTAACAACAACAATGGCATCGCTTCAATATTTTCAACAATAATGTGCGGCAATATTAGCAATAATATGGCATGCATGCTGTAAACGCCAATGTAATAGCCTGTATGGCAGCAATAGCAACAACATATATATATATATATATATATATATATATATATAGATCCAATTCCACATAATTTCATATAAATTTTAAGAAAAATATGAAAAAAACATACAGAAAGATAAATTCGACACTTTTTTTAAAATTCAAAAGCAATATTTTACTGAGTATGAGATTATGAAGTACAATATCGACAAAATTTCCAAAAATAATGTTATGTAGTAGAATAATGTTGAGTTTTGAAGTTACATATGATTTTTAAAAAAATATAATAGAAATTCTTAAGCATAATTATTTAGAAAATTAAGAAATGTTAAGAAATAATCCGATTAAATTCCATCTAAAATGTTTTCTTTAAATATTTTTTTTGTAAAACTTGCAGTATAATTGTATTGAAACTTATTTTAATCATGTGTATTAAATTTCATACTAATTTGATGAATAGCTTGTGATAAATCTTACAAGTAAGCTTATATATATTTTTTTGTTTTGAGAAAAATGAAGTTAAAGTTGAAAAATATCATAAATAACTAGTTACATAAAATTTAATTTTTATCGATAATTCTATTTGTTTTGTTAGTATCATTAAACACCTACGATCAAAATATTGAGAAATGATGAAGTTCCTACATACATTTTTTTTTTTCAAAATTCAAAAATTGTGAAGTTTAGCCCCCATATTTCTCTTTAAGTAATAAACACCTATTGTCCTATCACGTGTTTATATTATACTATCCCACTGTCAGTTATAACCTGTTCCAAATATATCCTAAAAACATTTCGGTAACAGGTTTCTTTCACTTATCATTTTATTTTAATGGTTAATCACATGCAATAAATATATGCAATATTTATTTGCTTTTTTGATACAAATTTGCATTTCTTTTATAATTTATAATAATCGAATGTATTAGCATACACATATATAGGAAAAATAAGAAGTTTTGCATAATATCATAGTTTTCATACCAGTGTTCATAGTACATTTTATATCAGCATTCCTTTAGTTTTGCCATAAAAATTGTGAAAATTTATCACAAATACTATTTTCTTAACAATTGCAATGTGTAACATTTTTTTTGTTTATAATTAAATTCTATGTGTTTCTATTTTGATAAAAAGCTTACATTTATGCGAAATTTTATGCTTTGAGAAACTTATGAAAAGTGCTTGTACAAAATGTTAATCTCGTGTTACAAAAATCTTAGATTATTAAGAAAATGAAATTTATATATATATATATATATATATATATTTATATATATAAGTCAAGTATTTATTTATTTTTTTTAAACTTCAATGCTGAGTGACTTGTATTTTACAAATAGACTATATATTATTTTATTTGTATAATTAAAATAAGTTCACCTAAATTACTTCATATTTTTGAAGTGGCAATATAAAAAATAAAGCTTTCTTCTATTTATTGATGCATAAAAAGTAGATTGTGTAAAGCGTATCCGAACATTTTTATGCATTTTTTAAATATATTTTACAAGCATGTGCAAGTAAACAGAAAAATTACCAAGGAGTTATCACAAACTCTTAGTTATTATTAAAAGTAATCGATACATCTGGATAAAATTTATTCTGCATGTTAAAAGATTCTTTTACATGAAATTCTGTAAATAGTAGCTATTATTGTTGATTTGCTTAGTTAAAGGAGATTAAATTGATCTGACCCAAAATATTGCAATTTTTTAATTATTATACAAGGATATTGTAAAGTTTTAATTACTACTAAAAGTAATTGAGACACAAAATTAATTTTGATTTAATAATCTTAATATTTCCCTACATAATCACCATCTAGAGTTATACATTTTCCACAGTGATTCTTGATCTTTCGAAGACCATCATTTCAAAATTATCACATGAAACTCTACTTTTCCATATTGTAGTTTAATTCTTTCTATGGCTTCCGGAAACAAGACTAAACAGTACTGATTGTTGAAATTCACAACATTATGTACATAAGGATCAATTAATATGTGGAATAAATTTTATCCAGTTCTCTCGGTTATTTCATAGTAATAGTAATTGAAACTTCATTACACTCTCAAGTACAAATGCGTTTTTCATTAGATTTAGAATATATATATATATATATATATATATATATATATATATATATATATAAAATAATGACCAAGTACTTTTCTATAGGTCCCTCTTAGAATTAAATTACTTTTACTAGGTTCTAAAACAAGTAATAAATTTGAATTATTAATATGTTCATTACGAGATCTTTAAAATTGTACATACATAAGTTTAAAAATTAGAGTTTGAAAACGGATGTGTAGTGCTAGACTTTGAATAAATTTACAATGTAACTAATATTTTTGAAAATGAATGAATAAAAGCAACCATCGTTTATAAAACTTAAATTTCTAAAATAAAGAATAATTAAAAATCACATTTTCCTTTTAAAATTCTAAATGTTAATAGTTATAAAAAGACTGAAAAAAAATGTAATCTTTAACTATCATTTGAACTAAAAGAATGACACAAATAAATATTAGGACTTCCATAGATTACATTAGAAAATCACTTTCAGAAAACTTTTTCTCTCCGTTAACTTTTTTCTTTAAGTACTTTTTCGAAGGCTATTAGCTGTTTTTTTTATTCAAGAGATGTATCATTTAATATCGATCAAGGTTTCCGAAAAAGCCTTCGTTTCTCAGCTGCAGCAATTCCAACAACACTGAAGCATTAATCCATGTTCGTTTCTTTCACAGAAGTACCATCCTAAGCTCTTGTGACATGAAAGAACATATCCATCATTATTATATTTCTTTTAATATGTTTGCTGAACTTTAATGAATGGAGAAATAATATATTTTGCTTGGTATTGAAAATGTCAGTCAGACATAATCGGAGGACATTTTTAATATGGATAGACGTTTTTAAACAATTTTTCCATGTATATGTATTACATAATACATATCAGATTTATGCAAAATATATGCTTATGGGAAATCAGCTGCAACTGAAAACACTAAAATTGAATATATTTAACCTATACAACTGCTACATAACTAATAATATATTCGGAACCCGTTAACTCTTGAACCCACTTATCTCGATGTTTTACCGTTTATTTTAATGAGATTTAGCTAACTTTTTCTCCAAATATTGTGCAGAGACTTCCTGTTAAGAGCAGATGTTAATATGTTTTCTTTCCATTTTATATATCGTAGGTTGAATTTGCTATGAGGTCTTAATTTGCAGTATTAAATTTATTTGCCGAATGAGAGAAATCAGAAACATGAGAAACAAATAAGTCAAATAGAGTCTAGGTACCTAAAAAGAAGCAAAAAAAAAAAAAAAAAAAAAACAGCCGTAGAGTAGGAATCTTTATGAAACTAGAACACGCAAGTTCTCTGATTCTAAAGTGAAGGGGCGGTGATTTTCTGCAGAAAAGGGAGATGATAAAAATTCGACTAAGCAGAAAATAACAAAGGTAATTTTTAAAAACAAGCAGAGATAATTTTAACTATCTTTATTAGATTTAAATGGACGAATTAGATATGAATCTCCATTTATCAAAAAGTGAGATGTTTCAATATGTATTTAATATTACAATAAATTATTTTAAATATTTAGCTGCCAGGGAGATTAGTTATACGTTCAATCCTTTTTTACTGGTCAAATCTTAAGAGTAAAAATGATTTTTTCTTGAATAAGTAGTTTCCGTAATAAAATGAAAAATATTAACTAAATAGTGTACATGTAAGGCAAAAAATTCATACAGATGTTAAAATTTATACAATCGCTAAATTTATATTAATAATGTTACTCGCTATTCACTTAAATCGTGGTTTTGCAACTATGGAGTCCGACTGTAATTATACTAAAATGAACACTATATTTCTAAAGAAGAGCATATAATTGTGTAAAGTTGTTTAACAGACTCCTCCGTGATTAAAACCCATTTTTCTGTATGCATAAATGAACATGTAATTTTCTTTCATTTAACACTTAAGCGTAATAAATGAGTCTTTTGAGAATTTTTAATTACGTTCAGACAAATCGTTAGTTTTATTCACATAATAATTATATAGAAAGCTTAAAAATGGCTTCTCAAATTGTATTCTCATTTAAGTAAATTGTAACTATATAATGTTCAACAAATCACAGTAAATTTAAAAACTCACTTTTAAAAAACTTAAGCATTGAATGCCTCAAATCCTTTCAAAACAGGATGTTTCGCTCTACTGTTAATTTATTTATTAAGTTTGAATTTACTTTATTCTATTTATTCCGAAAAGTCAACTTTCATTTCCACTTTTATTACAATTGTTCCCATATTTACACAAGAGTGGAAGAAATTGAAGTAAACTACATTATCTAGTTTTATATATAATGATGCTCTACGATTCAATTGAAAGGAGACATTATTATTTTGTTAGAATCGAATTTTTCATTACACATACATTTTACAGGAAATATATCAAATCAGCAGTATTTTTATTTCAGTGTATTTTACTTGGAATACAAAGAGCTTAGCTAGATTTTAAAAACTAGCGAGTTCTTAATTTTTATTTTTTTGCCTCGCACATCAATAAGCGCTTACCATTAAGAATATGAACCAGGAGTAGTGAAAAAGTAAATCAACTGCATGTTAACTAGTAGTTATGAAGACGTAAGCCAATATAAATGAATTCTAGTCCTCCAACAACAAATATATAAGAAAAAGAGGAAATAATATTCTCTATCCCACTTCCCTCTCACTTCAGACATTTGTTTCTTTTTGTTGTTCAGGTGTTATCTGATATTTTTAATTCTTTAATTTAAATTTATTTTAAATGTTTCATTATAATAAAAACTGTTATGGTTAAAAGTGCTACTGATCTTTGAGCCACCGGACATGATAGATTAAATAAATTCAACTTACAGCTGAAATCTATCTGTAAACTGTATGTATGTTTATGTATATCGTCTCCAATTTTGGGGAGACCTATAAACTTTTCTTAAACCTCTCAAGCAGACTTCATAAATATATTATTTAAATAAAAGGAGAATTATTCAGTTCTCCTTTCGTCTTACGTAAATGTTTCTGTAGTCAAACTCTGGATTAAATAAGTTGATTAATCTCATACATGTATATTTTAAAATATTTAGCCTATAAAAATATTTTAAGCTGGGTTGATTGACGGTCTATATACGTTATTCGGGCAGGTATATGGAATATTGGTGACGGACCTTGTAATTCAGAGCAATGATAAAGTGACTCAGGTGAAATCTAAACTAGCACCTACATTTTCTAATTTCCACACCAACCAAAATATAGATATAAAAATTCAAAATTGTCATCGAACATTAACCCTAATACACGTTGGTTGTTG
This sequence comes from Nephila pilipes, assembly GCA_019974015.1. Classification (NCBI taxonomy): domain Eukaryota; kingdom Metazoa; phylum Arthropoda; class Arachnida; order Araneae; family Nephilidae; genus Nephila; species Nephila pilipes. The sequence continues at coordinate 58,529 of BMAW01086271.1, forward strand.
AAAAAACTACATCCGAAAAAGCTGCCTTGAAGTTACGAATCCGTATATCTACCACAGCCCCAATTTGAATGGTAAGAATGCATCAGATGGGTAAAAGTTGAATAATTCATTATTAGCAATGTAAGTAATATGGAGAAAAATTCCCAGAGTAGTTCAATGATAATACATTGAAAATATATATAGTATTTTTACTTTATCTTCCTGAAAAATACTATCCACTTGCATTTACATACTTGTTTCAATGTTCATATTTACGTTCAAAGCACTCTTGGAAACATTTTTGGAAAATGCCTTCAGCTGCAACGTTGTATTTTCGATCACCTCTTCTGATTCAGAAAAACGGTCTCTCTTCAATTTAACTTTTAGCCATGGAAAAAGGAGAGAATTTACCAATGTTATGTCAGGGAATGGAGAAGGCTTACAGAATTTCTATATCATGTATATAATGGTACCTTTTTCCCGAAAAGAGACTGATATACCTGGGCATTACCCTACACAAAAACAACTGTTTCCTGTCCCTTTTTCAGGTCATTTTTGTCTGATTGTATCTTGTAGACGTTTAAGTATCTCCGTTTGGAGCAGGGAACAGTTGTTCGTCTGCCCCTGTGGAAGAGGAGGAGCGTTCTCTTTAAATATTATCTTCAGTGCTTGTTCGATTTTGACAAATACGTTTTTACCACTGGCGCATTGCCATGTTTTAATTCGTATCACATCTGTAAGCTTTCTTCAGTAATTCAATGTTATAAGATGGTGATTTCTCTATCAAAAAGCAATATTCCGTTTCAGCACACTACTTTTAAGACACTTCAAAATCCAATAAATGAAAATGATGCTTTATAAGAAGCAACTGGTAGTTTCTACCGAAATTAATATAGTATAAATTTTTAGAACCGGTAGTATAATATATATTTATACTGCTCAAAAAATTTAGAGGAGCAAGCAAAAAAGTGAATAAACCTCAACAGCTATGCAGGGGCATAAAATGAAGAATACCGTTATAACAAAACGAAATACAGAAAAAAAGAAGAAAAACAATGGTATGGGAACTTAAATTCTTTCCAATGATATAAAGAACATGAAATGATGCTTCAAATGTAGTATCATTCCATTTACGTGTAACAATTTGGTTACATTGCACTTTTACATATAACAGTTTGGTTACATGTTAAAGACAAAAACGTGTCGTCCGAGTTGTCCCAAACAAGCTCGATCGGAATAAGATTGGGAGAGCATGTTGGCACTCCATCGGTTATATTGTTTCAGATTCAAGAAACTTCTCCACAAAACGAACTGTTTGAAGTCTAGAATTATACTGCATTAAAAGAAGGGAATTACCAATGATGGCATTTTGAAATATGGCATGGGGTCTTAGGAACTCGTCTGAAAAACTTTAGGGCCGTCAAATTACCATTCTGAATGATATGCAAGTCAATACGTCCGCCTATGCTGATTCCAGCCCATACCATCAAACCACTTCATCTGTAATGTGATCCTTCCTGCACAAATAGAGGGTTATTTCGAGTGCTCCTTTCTCGTCAAACAAAAACACAACTGCTGTCACACTCTAAACTGAATCGAGACTCCTCCGTATACAGCACTTGATCTCAATCACTTTGCATCCAATCTCTATTTTCAGCAGCCCAATTTCTTCGGACTGCATGGTGTTTTGTAGTCAAAGGAATAAACACCGTTAGCCTAAGTGAATATAGACCACTCGTATGCAGCTTATTTTGGATTCATCGGCTTGAGATCCTTCTACCTCTAGCCAAAAGAGAAATTGTCTTTGAATCTGCGTCGCCATAGCTGTTCTATCTAAACAAGCTGTTAACAAGAGATATCGGTCATTATTTGCTCTGATAGCACGTAGATGACTTTATCCTGTTCGATTTCGTACATGCTCTGTCTCTTGGAACGATTTCACAGTCTTGCAATTACACTTCTTGGCATTCCAACAGAGTCCGCTACAGTACTTTGTTTTTTCCCCCTGGATTCTAATATCTACATCAGTGATGGCGAACCAATGGCACTCGTGCCATTGATGGCACGCAACATAATATTTTGAGCACGTCACCGATCACAAAGTTCACTATGAAGCATATTACGAACGAACGCTAGTGATTCTAACCTACAGAGTGTTCGTGCGTAGGGGCGGCGGGCAGGAAGCATGCTCGTTTGTTATTGCAGTTACATCGGGGACTGCAATTGCTACTGGCGCATAGTTTGTTTACACATAGCATAATAGTCAATTCCGTTGACACAACTGTATTTTAAAGTTTATTTGTGTTATATTTACGATTTTCAACTGTTATTTAATATGGCTAGATCAGTAAAAAAAAAAAAAAAAGTGCAAGATAGTAAGTATATCAGAGAATTTCAAACTTGATGGGTTTAGAAAAATGGCATAATTAGTAAAGGTGACAAAGCAGTGTGTGTTTCATGTTCTGGAATAGCGTTATGTAGAACATTGTCTATAAAACAGCATTTTAAAACAAATCACAATTTAGTTAGTCAAAAAAAAAAAAAAAAACGAACCAGAGCAAAAGAAATTAATTGCAAGTGCAATGAAAGATAGAAATAAACAGTCGATGTCTATAATTAAATATGCTGGCAAAAATTGTCATGCAAATTACTCAGCTGCCAATGTTATTGCTCGTCATAGTAAACCTTTTCAAAAGGGAGAGTTTTTGAAGGAAGCTTGGTTAGCATACACTCCCTCTCTTTTTCATGATACTCCTCTATCTAGAAACACAATAAATGAAAGAATATTAAAACTAGGAGGAAATGTAGCAAATCAACAAAAAGTTGACATTAACTCCGCTCCTTTTATATAGCTACGCCTTGACATCACTAAATCTGCATGTTTAGCTATTTTTGCTCGATATTGCGTTGGAGAAACGTCATTAAGGAAGAATTAATTGTGATAACATCGCTGCTAATAACTACAAAGAGCACATATATTTGTACGGCAGTAAAAAAATTCCCTTGCTGAGAAAGAAATTTATTTGAAAAAAAATTGTTTCAGTTACAACTGATGTTGCTCCAAGTATGGAGCGCAAAAAAATGGTTTCATAAGTTTATTTCAAACAGACGTAGGACATTTGATTCTTGAATTCCCCTGCATCATTCACCAAGAAGCCTAGTGTTCTAAGAGTTGTTTAACATCTCCTGATATTATAATGGCGGTAGTCATAAAAATAGTAAACCTCATATGGTCGCAGGCTTTAAATAAGCAAAAGTTTGTTGCTTGATTAAATGAAGTCATCTCGGTGTATAATGGCTTACAGATGAGTAATAATGTTCACTAGTTGAGCCTCGGGAATGAACTTCAAAGATTTGTTGATTGCTTGGAAGAAATCAGACTGTTTCTGCAAAATGAGGGGGAAATTGAACAATACCTACAGTTGTTGGATGTTATGAGGCTTTCAAAATTGATGTTTTTTACAGAAATATGCCAACGTTTCAATGATTTGAACGTGAAGCTTCAAGGCACAAATAAAACAATTATTGCCATGATAGATCTTATTCGCACTTTTGAAGCTAAACTGCCTGTTTTCAGGAACGATATTATTACGAGAAACTAAAATTATTTTCTAAACTTGAAAAAAAAATATCAACGATTTGGATACACATGGAAAACCAGGCAAAGAAACAGCCACTGAAGAATTTATTTCTGTAATTGATTCTTCAATCAATGAATTTTCAGAGAGATTTTCTCAGTTCAGAGAGTTATCTGAAACACTCAAATTTATTATGTACCTTGATATGACTTCATTTGATAAACTGAACTTGTCCCAATTCGATTGGTTGGAAATTAAAGAATTTCAAATGCAGCAGTTTGATTTCCAGTATAATTCAATATGGATTCAAAAATGTATTAAAACAATTAAAGAGTTGGAATTAATTGAAACAGATAGATTAACGAGCAATGCAAGTAAAAATGCCAATAACAAAATTTTGGAAACAAGAAATTCGTTACCAGACACATTTAACTGTTTGAAGAAGCTGGCTCGTGCTATTTTAACCATACATATTTTCAACTACCTATGACTGCGAGTCATTATTTTCAGAGATGAAAAACGTTAAAGGCCCTCTTATAGAAATCGTTTGACAGGTGACTCCAGTTCAGCATGCATTCTGCTAAAAGTAACATCTTACAACTCTATAATAAGTTATTTGTCATCTAATCTGCAACAACAGAAGTCACACTAATGTTACTGTAATTTTAATTACGCGTATAACTGAGACATTGCACAGTACATTTTTGTAGTAAATAAAGAGTTTTGAGTGATAATATTTATTATTATTATTTTCCCGATAGTCACAAAGTCAAACTATTTAACGGCACGTCTATGACCTCATTAAACACTTTTTTAGAAAAAATGGCACGTTGATGTATATAGGTTCGCCACTCCTGCTCTAGATAATATTCGCCAAGCCATGGACTCCAGCAGATCACGTTCTTGTGATATTTTCTAGTCACCTTTTCTCAAAACAAGAACCGAAAGGTTGAATTTCAAAACTGAGACAAAACAAAACTTCAGCATTTACTAAATCACTATTTCTGCTCTTAGTTATATCTCTTTTCTGGTATTTGTCGACACGTACACTGACTTACAAATTAAGTTTTTATCAGTATATATGTACTGATAAAAATTAGATATTTGATTAATTCATCAAATACATATATATCTGTCCCAACTTTATATACACATACATATAACATAAATGGTTTCCGGATTTTCTGGCACTTTATGTCGTAGCGCTACTATCTTCAAGTGAATATCTTTTCTATTGCTGGCAATTGTTCCGGGTACTTATTGATCACACTATGTATTTTACTAATTAAAATATTTTTTGAAGGAGTGAAGTTACTTAAGAAAAGTTTCAAAAAGAATTTTGTACAATAAAGAATTAAAAATAATTTTCATCCTTATTGAATGGAAAGTTATACTTTTCATAATTCCAAATCTGCTTGGAATATACGAACAATAGAAATAGTAATTGTGAAAATTCATGAAAATGAAATCCATGATTAAATTACGTGTTTTATTAACATTGAAAATATTTTGAATGCTTCATATTAATCTAATTAAAATATTGAGTAATGTTCAGTAGATAAATAGTGAATTAAACCATAGAGACCCGCAGACATTATTTGATAATTTGCTAAGAAAAATGTCTTGAGTTCAACATGAGAGTCTCAAGAATTCAGATTATGAACTAAATTGTTCTTTTATTCATCAAATACATTTACATCTCTCCCAACTTGAGAGATAATATCAAAAGTAAGCCTTTAATTTAAGTGAACACTACACTCTAATATAATTAGGAAAATCATCTGCCGCTACAGACAAAAATATAAGCATATATTAAGACTAGACTTAACAATATTAGTATCAGCGTCTATGTAGAAGAACAAAATCTCTTACATGGGACCTCAACACAATTAATTTCTCATATTGTGCACCCCTCTAGTTTATACTGACAGCTCTCTTCTTGACTTCATAACAAGGTATATAAAGAAAACAAGAAAACAAAACTGTCTGCAGTTTCTTCCTAATTACATAAAATTCGGGGAATAAAAGTGGGCTCAATGAAAGATTTAAAATTGATATAACAACAAAATCACAAACATGTTATCCCACAATAAAAACAAGAACGAACATCCTAATTCTGAAATAAAATTATTTTTACCTTTGTTATATATTGTATAATATTTATTATTATTAAAAATAATGTTATACTATTTTTAGTGCATATATTTATTTTATTCAGTATAAATATTTATTGCAATTATGAATAATAACTCTTAACTTAAAGCTATAAAATATCAATTAAAAGCAATTTTCGCACTTCTTGCGTACTATTATTCTAGTATTATTTTATCGCATGCAAAAATTATTGAGTGACGGGAAACTCATTCCTCAACTTAGACGAAATGACTTAACCAGGAACATTTTCATTTCTCATATATATATATATATATATATATATATATTAGGCAAAAATTAATGATGATATGGTTTTATTCAATATTACTTTATACTAAAGCTTTTCAAATAAACACAAATAATACCATAAGATCCCCAACACGTAAGAAAGGAATAATCTTAGCAAAACTTACCAAAAATGAAATCAAAAGGATATACAAGAAGTTTATTAAACAAAAAAAAGTAGAATGAAGCACGATGCTACTGAAGGTCGAAATATCCATTTAACAGATGCAAGCCACAAACATCCAGCCGTTAGAAGGGATTATGATCTCTCCTGACTGCTGTGCATGTTTCACATCGTTTGACCACGCTGTCTATAAGGCTGTCAATAAGTAGTTGAGGTATTGAGCCCATTCATCTTGTACCGCAAATCGGAGCTACGGAATAATTACTGGTGTCAAGTTACGGATGTCCCTGTAGTTTAAAATTCTCCAAAGTCATGAAACGATGGTGTGAGCGATCCCAAATTCAGCAGTGACACTAGTAATATTTCGACCTTCCTCTATCTTTCCAGTGATTCGACCTTACTTAAAATCTTCCAAATGTCATCTAACAGATTAATTGTTTGATACTTCTTAAAGAGGCAACAACTCGACCAGGTATAACCTGATATACTCCGTGCAATAGCTTTCCTAGAAATGCTGTGCGTACATTACTGGCGTGCTATGTCCCGCTATAACAATCCGGCATTACATGTAGCTGCATATCTGCGCTTGTGCTACCGTACCTCAAGCTGGCTAATCTCTCCATTGGTCTTTCAGTCCTCTCTGTCTCTTCGTTTCTCTGGCATGCTATTTTTCGACTTCGTTCTTAATTTTTTCTCAACAGTATATATATATATATGCTCTCTATATGTGTAAGACTTTAAATGTGTATTTAAACCATCAATAGAATAATTTTCCTCTATACAGTTTGTGGAAAAATTCTTATAATTATTATTTTTAGAAAACAGAACTACTATTTTCAGAATAGGTACAAAAATATTAATTCAATAAGAAAATCCAGAATAATGTTTTTATAATTATAATAAAGTGTACAGCTATTCCAAAATTTACTTTATTAATATAAAAATTAAAACTGTATATTTTATAAATATTACTAATAATTTTAATACCTGTAATTTCCAAATGCATGTCTAAATATTCTGTTTCAAATTTAATAATATTAGTTTGAACTAAATTTAAGTATTTATAAAAAACATGTAAGTTATTATTATCTTCCGAAAGCTTATTATAATTCAAAACAAGTAGAGGATTTATATATCTATAAGTATTAAAATTAACTCTATCAATATACTAATGTTAATAAGTAAATTTAAACAAACTCTTACTTGCAACCCCTATTTCCGAGATACTCAAAGTTTGTTTATATATTTTGTGTCGTTATATTTGATACAGTTTTCACTAAATGCAATATTAACTAGATAATTACATTTATCATAAGAAATAAAGTCAGTAACATATAAAATAATAACGTTTAATTTGTTTATTTTTTATCTTGACCCAAATATGAAGTATTTACTATTTTTGGTTTTATAATTATTTTCAAAAGTATTTTGCAATATATATATATATATATATATATATATATGTATATTAGTTAGAAAATGACAAGCACTTTTTTAAAAATGGGCTCTATTGATGAGCTATTGTGTTAATTTTAAAAATGAAAAAAAGGAACAAGTATTTCATGGGATCGTGAAATTCTGCAGTGCTAAACTAGTAAAAGAAGGGATAAAAACCAAGTTGCGAAGGAAATGTGACTATATATAAAAGCCATTGACATTTTTATCGAATCTTGGGGAAAGTTCTATGAGATAAAGTTGTAGTTCATACGTACGATGGTTGATTGGTATGAATTCGAAATGATTTTAGAAGCAGTTACAGTTAAGTATGAAAATATTGTATTAACGCAGTTTCAACATAATATCCCTTCTCCATAAGACTGGACACCTGGAAGGCACTTACAGTAGTTCAATCTGGCTAAGCAATTCAAATTGTAAAACTCAAAATTCAATTTCTGTCTTTTAAAGTTTATCCTAGTTTTGACACTCGATAAAGGCTCTTGGTTGAAATTATTTACTATTAATTTAAAGTTTACTATTAGAGAAAGTTAATTTCATATATATATATATATATATATATATATATATATATGTCTATGTTAAATATATATATATGTATATGTTTATTAATAACTAGTATATTGGTTTAGAAAAATATTACAATATTTCAAATACTTCGTTTCCATTTTTATACAAATAATTTAGCCTCAATTTGAATATTATAAATTTGAATTAAAGTAAGTGCTTACAAAAATTTTATCAAGTGTTATAAGTCCTGGCATTTTGCTTACAAGCAATGTGACACGTGTGAACACAAATATAAGTTGAACATTGCAACTTTTTTCTCTCATAATGGTGCTTAAAAATTTTATTATTGCTTGTTATGTGATTGTGCTTTTGAAAAATTGTTATTTCGTGTTTTACTGATTGTGTTCTTAGAAGTTTGTCATTGTGTGTGTTTTGGTAATTACGTGTTCTTATAAATTTAACAGTAGTTGACGTGTAGGGATTTGTTCTTAAAAATTCGACATTGCACGTGGATCGATGTTTTTATGTAGTTGATATCATAATAATGATCGTAAGTTGAAAAATTTGCATTATGTAAATATAATTTTTAACGGTATTTTCATCAAAATTTTACTTAATTATATCACCTTTCTTTATTGTAACAAATATAAAATTTACTAATATTTGACTTATAAAGCTTATATAATAATTCATTTGACTCTTTAATTTGATAAAAATGGTGTCGTGATCCGTATATAAAGTGAGTAGCCCTAAAAGGGCAATGCCACGTTAACCATATTCTCATTAGTTTGGTTCGTATTGCAAATTTCAAATGTTATGTTGCTTGAACCACATCAAATTTGAGAAGATTGTGGTGCTTGAACCAACATTAAAGGAAAATGGTACGTGAATCATATACATTTTTTATTTCCAGTGATTATAAGGTTCCGACACAGCCTCCAAAACAGATTTTACAAATTTTATCCATGCATCCTGGAATGTGGCTATGAATATCGGCAAAAAAAATCTTATGTGCATCCGCTATGTGGCATGCTATGAAGCAAGCATTATCACCAAGGACATGAAAACTACAAATTTATTATTTTAATTGTTTCGTTTACAAATATCCCATAGTAAATAAAGGGTCACCAAAGGCATTTTACGCGTATAATACAATATTACTAATAGCAATCGTAAAAGAACTAATATTTCATTAAAACCAAAACATTATATTCATTGATTTTTCATTTAATTATTTTTATGTTATATAATTATGGTGATTTTTTGTCCATTCCTCTCAAATAATATATCAGAAAAATTCTTAAATACATGATTAAAGCGTCAATAAAATATTATGTATTTTACCTCACTTCAAAATACACTTCAAAATTAATATTTATAATTAATCACATATTTGTTTCCATAGAAATAGAATGAATTTCAATTTAGAATATACTGTATAACACAACAAACAATAAGCATTTTCAAAATGCACATAAAAACAGTTCTTATAATTTTACTCTAAAGTCTTTCAGACATTTTATACATTCATTTTCTAGCATTTTAAAATAAAAATTTGTATATTCTTAAGATTTCTTTCTTAAAGATTTAATAAAGATATCAAATTAAGATTTGATAAGGAAATCTTAACCGTGAATTGCAGCTTGAATTATCCAAAATAAGTTTTTTTTTTTTTTTTTAATCCTGTTCAAAGACAGTGGTGAGACGGTTTCGTTTCTTCAAAGCCGGATATTGTCCTTTCATTGAATGTTCTATTTAAGGAGGTACAGCAGAGTCATTTGTAGGCGAAAGTATCGATGTATACTACTGTCCTTCAGGTTATTCGAACGTTGTTACACTTCACGCCCTTCTGGATCAGAAATCTGCGATGTATCACTTCAAAATTTTGAAACACGCTTGAACAAAAACAATCCCTCAACATATTCGAATATTTTTTTCTATTTTTGATTTTTCCGTTAGATTACTAGCTTTTGCTCAAAGAGGATGTTAATTTAGGTTCTTGAACATTGAACATAGAACAAGCATTTTATAGAACGATGGACGCGACACTAGTTAGCGAATTAAGGGATTGAAGCCAAGTGGCAAACGAAACGCGAGTATATTGTATGTATTCAAAGAAAAAAACATAAAATTACATAATTATTGTAATAAAATATTATTAATAAAAATGTTTATATGAATACATTATGTATTGTATGAAATAAAATTCAGTTTTGAATATAAAAATTATAAAAATAAGCTAAACTAAAAAAATCCTGTAAGAACTATTACTATTAAAATTAAATGATTCATTAGATATTATTAACGTTACCCTAGAGGCAACACGAATGCTATTGGTGATGGACCGCATAATTTTGAGGCGTGGTCAAGTTACGAGAAACACACCCGAGCTGGCACTTCCATCTCTTAATTTCCAGACCACGCCAACAGGAGGACTTTCAGTTCTAAATTAACGAAAAGTAATGAAATATATTAAAAAAAGTTCCATATACTTTAATTCCATATATATATATATATATATATATATATATATATATGGCTAGATTTTACATTAAGGCTTCGAATCTTTTGTAAAATTTTTATTCCATTATGAGGTTTTAATTCTTTTATGCAGTTTTTGGAAATACATTAATATATTTTTATGATTTATGTATTATTAAAAAAAAAAAGAAATTTAGAAATATACTAACACCGGAAAAAAATTATTCTTTCCTGTCGGATTCAAATTAAATATAATACCTGCTATTTTTTTTTTTTTTTTAATTTCATGAAACACTTCCAGATTTTTCGATTTACTTTTATAGTATTTTTAAGCTTCCATTTCCACACGTTATAACAAGGTAACAAATTTAAACCATTAAATTTAGCTCATTTAATAGATAAAGTAAAGTCAGAAAATTAGTTTATTATACATATATTGCAAATATTATTTGCCAAATAAAACCTAACCACATTCTTCGTTTACGCTACAACTTTATGATATTCCTAATAAGTAGTCCTACTGTGTCTTGAAAGCTATCTTCCTCAGATATGTCCAGCGTAATAAATAGGACACAGGATATTGGATAAAGCAACACTTCCTTAATAAACAACATGGACATATCCACCAGAATATTGTCAGAAATTATTTTATCACACATCTATTCCTTATCGGTCTTAATCGCTACTCATCTTCGGTTATCGCAAGTTGAGATGCCTCGCATCCTGATTTGTTTCCTCTAGTAATAGGGAAAGTTTTAAGCTTTGATGCTTAGTGGAATATATTTTCACTCAAGTGCTTTTCGAATAATTTGAAACAGTATTCAGACATGAGACAGTATAATGCCTTGGAATAATGTTATAGTAATTCTAATAGAAACTTGTATCTCGTGTTTTACTGTAGTTACAAAATGAAAAGTGTGCTTATAAGTTAAACATTTCTTTAAATAGGAGCATTTTCGTATTTTTATATTTCAGATTCTATTTCTTCGAGTATTGCTAAATAATCCTCAAATTTTGAGTTTCCTTACGTTTTTTTCTCTTATCGAAAATTAATACTAGACCGAATTTGTTAAATTTATTTCTACATACCCTTTCTTATGACGGTTTTTTTTTTATTTAGAAAGGAATGTAAATTTAAAAGAAGTGCATATCGAAAATTCTTTTCTACCTTTTTTTAAACTAAACGATGTGGCCGAATTTCTAGTCTTGTCGAATGTATAGAAATGCTTACAAAACTTCATGCGAATTCTTTTTTCAGTAAATTTTGGTGGGAAAGACAGTAATCACTTCCCTTACAATAAAGATGCCTCTTGATAGTTTACATCAGGAGTGGGTGGTAAAAATTGGTTCATAGTTATCTTCGTAACACCCACATAATTTCCGATTGTGGTACCATACGTTTTTGGTTGACAACTTCTACATAAGAGGTTCTGCTGATGGCTTATTAGAGAAAATAATTCGGAATTTTATAGAAAGAGAAGATGCCTACCGTTTCTTACTTTGCACAGCCACCATGATTTCTTATATAAATAAGGCTTATTTGGGGTAAATGGAGCCATAGAAGGATACATCGTTTCTAAATTGGTGTAGAAATGTTGCTGAACAAGAAAAAAATATCGTTTTTTAAAATAGAAAAAAAAATGCATGAAAGAATATCATTTTTCTTTTACTGCCACATCTAAAAATGTATAAGTTATGCTTGAAAATATAAGTATTTTAAATACCTATTAATAAATATTGAGCGATATTTAGTAATAAGTTACGCCTAATAAAACTTAAAATTATTCCAATAAAAAATATACTAAGCTTTAAATACTATGAAATCCTGACAATTGTTGTGAATAGTTACCAACGAAAATTATTTATTATTTTCGATCTAGTTCTAGATATTTTTTTAATAACAAATTTTTAGAGATATATATTGAAGTTTTAATTTGATCTCCTTAGTCTAGTTTAAAAAAAAAATTGTTCTTTCTTGTTTTAAAATACAGACAGACCGTGAAACATGTTTAATTAATAATCTTTCTTATTTATTATATGAAATTTCACATAAGAAATTTATAAAATATAGTGAATAAGCATCAAGTCATGTTGAGTAATATAAGTACGAGGTATAATAACCAAATAAAAAAGAATTCCATCATATTACATTTAAAAAAATGTTGTCTGTGACTCATTTTAAATCATGTAATAGTCATGATAATTTTAATTTCCATAACGTTAAAACAAGCTTTTACAAATATCAATTACTTTTTACATATTTTATTCAATTATCGGTAATACCATAAATTTGCTTAAAGATAAAAAAGCTGTACAATATTTGTGTAATGGTCTAAAATAATTAAAATTATAGCTGATATTGAAACAAGAAATTTCTATAAAGTTCATTCATTCAAGAAATAAATTAAACTGATTCAATTTGGATAGATAGAAAAATATTTACACAAAATATATTTTTTAAACATTTTACAAGCTAAAGAAAATTGTTTAACAGCAATTAATTAGCTTACAAAATAACAAATAGTTATGATACACAATGTAAGTACATATATTAATTCAATAAACTTGAAAAATTTTCATTTGATTTGATTACTAAGAATTTGCTTCAACCAATCAACGGTTACCACTGCAAAACTTTAAAACATGGAAGAAATTAAGCGGCTGTATGTTTGTAAGATTATTTTTTCCATTCCCACCGTAAAAAATATTGTACATGTAACTGTTGTATATTGCGGAGAAGTTCTCTTCCTCTTAAGAATTCTTTAAATGTTCTCTACAGGAAGAGATCCAGGTGTGCTATTGGAATCTGTAAAGTACGCACACGTTTTCAAGGTAATAAAGTTGTTAGCTTCTTCTTAGGAGACCTTGCATTCTTTTGTTGCAAAAGATATTTCAGGAGGATACAATTTCCCCTTTGATGAGTGCAGATTCCCTTTAAGATCACTTCAGTTTTAATAATTCAGTTTCAGTTATAAAGTCATATTCAGTTTCAGTTATTCAGTTAATTCAGTTTCAGTTATAAAATTCAGTTTTTATCATACACATAAAAAAATGAAAATTCTCACCCATATTTGGTGTCAGGCAACATCATACCATCTCAAAGCTTCCTTAATAAACTACGTGGTTGTCATAGGACAGATAATTTGATGTATTCTTTTTCCTAATCAAAACCCACCCAGTATGTCCATATTGAACCTCAAATACCTATTTATCTATAATTTGTACATTTTTCAAAGTTCAAGTTCAAATGAGGTGAGATTTGGGCCACGCAACACAACGATGTGTGTTTGATTATGGGGGAAATGTGTATATTTCACTATGCACGGTGCGTTGTCATAACATTGCGTAATTCAGCGTGTGTTTGCTTCGAAAGTGTTGTTTCTAAAGCTTTGTCTTGCATATATTATTAGTTCTCCAAACAGTTCTATTATTTGCCTTATTTATACAAATATATCGATGAAATTGGTGCACCTCCTATTCAATCAAAGTACATCTTCGATAGAAACTTTACCGGTATAAATAAGTCGAATTGTAGAAGAGAAACCGTAACATTCGACACCTTAGACTGTTTCAAAGTAACATTTTCATCAAATTTGTCGCAAAAGATACCAATGATCACGACTCGCTTTCCTCTATACAGTTTGCAACAACTCGCGTCATTGCGTGAGAATTGTGAGCTAAGCGGCAAAATTATTTGCACTCTTCCACTCCTCGAACTTATTTCTGACACGTTGGGTTGATTGATTGATTGATTTATTGATTATGAATTAACGTCACATTTAGAAGCAGTACGAGGTTTATAAGCGACGGACTTCTTCATTTTGAACCTCGGTAACGCGTCGGGGATGACACCTGGACTGGTATCACTCTCTAAAAACTTTCACACCTAGAGAAATGGAGACACATGGTCTTGACAGATTTAACGTGGATAAGTTCAGCTACATGGTAGATCTTTAGTGACATTAAGACTCGAAACTGTGACCCGACGGGAACAATATTAACCGAGAATTCGCGACCATGATCATTGAAATGAGTTGGAAACTAAAATGCATTTTTTTGAGCATATTCAAATATTTTCTTTGAATTTTCAGCTGTCTCATTCTTCCATAGCATCAAACTCCACATTACACTGAATTTAACAATATAGAGATGATTCCACATTTATTTATTTAAGAAAAAAACTAGTGAATGAACATATTGACGTTTATATAATGTATATAATTTACATTCTAATTCCTTAGTAATTATTTAATTAAGTGTTACTCACCATCAGGTTCTTAAACGTAATTTTCATAATTTTTTTTCAGAATTACTTTCATATGTTCCTTACTTACTAGACTACAATATGAATATTACAATGCTTAGGATTTTTTTATCATTTGAACATGTACAATGTAAACTACGTTCAATCCTTTACTCGTAATATATGATCAAAATATTTATCCGAGGAAATTTTCTTTCGAAATGAAATTTAAAAATGTGTTGATAAAAATAGAATTATCAATTTTCGTTCAATATGAAAGCGCATCATTAAAAAAAAAATATTTTTCAAACGTGATTTATGTTTAAACTCAAGTTGATGTGTTTTGGGGAACAATATATTTCACACAAATACAGCTTTAAATTACAGTACACTGCAAAAAAAAAGGCATGCAATATATTTGTCCTCCAAGAAATTAAATGTATGATACATCATCATTTCCATTAAATCCGTTCTTGAGATTCAAAAGAAGATTAAATATTTCACATTTTTCTGTCCAGAATTTTTTTATCAAATCCATCTTCATTGTGGATACTGGGAAGCAAGTAATAAAGTAATAATCTATATTTATCGAACACAAAAAAAAATCTAATGGAATTATTTTCTGGAATTTGGAATTGATAGAAGTACCAAATAATATGTCTCTATGTTTCTTTATATTTATTTTCTTATTTCATAATTTCTTGTCTTAAACATCGTTATTGCAACAAATCTGTAAAATGAATCAAACAACTTAGAGAACTCGACTTCTTAATTAATTTCTTAACATTTAAACAAAAACGATATGATAACAAAATAGAAAAAAATCGAGAAGTGGAAATAACAAAAAAAAATATAAAGAAACATAGAAAAAAACCTGTCTTTTCTGCCTCTCATGAATAAAATATCTCACTAGAAAAAGAAACAAAAAATCGATGCAATTTGTTCAAAATTGTTTGAAAAAGAAATTCATAATCTCAACTTCACTAAAAAGTATAAGAGCTGTAAGAATAGTGTTTTATAACGGAATAATTTTGAGACACCCGTTTATACTTATTTCTCCTTCTATTCTCAATACGAATCCTTCTCCTACTATTCTCAATACGAATCCTTCTCCTACTATTCTCAATACGAATCCTTCTCCTACTATTCTTATAATGAATCCTTCTCCTACTATTCTTATAATGAATCCATCTTCTACTATTCTTATAATGAATCCATCTTCTTACTATTCTTATAATGAATCCTTCTCTTTCTATCCTTGACGGGAATCATTTCCCACCTATTCTCAATCTGGAGAAGGACTTTTAAATACGGTAACACACATACACATACACACACACAAATGAATATAAACTCATGCAATGATGTTAACCATATTATTTTATTCAGATCTACGAATATGTAAAATTTAATCACTAAACTTCTATAAATGTGGAAATAATCTCTATACGTGTATGATTCTGAAGATTAATATTATTAAGATTACTTATCTGTATTGAGCTAATCGGGTTCGAGTCCCAGTAGAACACTACTTGAGGACTCGAAACGCTGACACTTTGAAAAATCTTCCATAATTAGTGATTGGCTGACTCCTTATATATATATATATATATATACTTGTCAATACTATCACTATTCCTTCATTCACAGTTTCTTCTCAAACTCTCTACAATTAACTTAGCATTAAATTCTTCGCTGCTTATAAATGTAATTTATCAAATCTCTTCACTACACTTCAAAAATTCTTATCTAGTCCATATAAGTCACGTTTCATACATTGCGAGAGATTTTCATTTCAAACTACTTCATATAATATTCCAAAGGGTTATCTGAAAGACGAGGCGTAATAGAGCCAGCGTTATTATTTTAGTGTCGCAAAGTTGTACATTCATTCCACGTGATAATATCATCATCAAAAGCCTTCTGTGTCAAAAGTAAATTTTCAAACAGCATAATTAATCTATAATAATTCATGTAAAAATGTAACACATACTATTATATTTTTTTTTCTCAAAATTTATAGTTTTCAAAGAAAGGTTTTGTATTGAATCAAATTAATCGTTAAGCTAAAAAGTCAATAGTAACACAAGTATTTTTAAACAATGTATTTTACTTAATTTCGGGTTTATATATGCTTGCGAACCAAATTACTGACACAAATTGATTTGTTTTATAATAATTATTATTTTACAAGCTAATAAAATACACATGTAGCTATCTGTCTTTCAATTATAGTTTAAGTAAATGTACTTAAACTCTTTAATTGTAGTACTGCTGTGTTGCATTTTGCTTTTAAAAAACTATTTTATTTTCATGCAATATAATATACGTTTGAAAAAAAATTAATTCAATGAGAATATACCCAGCATCAAGAATTGTACATTTCTGATTGCTATTTTCTAAATAAATATCTGATCAATAAAGTACAATCTCAACTCATTATGTATTTAAAAAAAACCCAAGTTCATTTATATATCTAAATATATATTTTTGATCGTGCAACACGATGGTTATTGGTGACGAATCCCATAATTTTGAGCTTCAGTCAACTGTCTAGTATGACACCCGAGTTAGAATTTCCTTCACTAGACTTCCATACCATGCCAAAGTAAACTTTCAAATATAATTGCAATAATCAATATGTTTATAAGTATCAAATATTTATTTTAAATAATAAGTAATTCTAGAAATAAACTTTCTAAGGAAATAATAAAACACTGATTACTTTACAGATATTATACAAAATTTTCTTTATTCAGAATAATTAATTGTATATTCAAAACTATTTTAAGCCATGCTGTTGACGCACTTTTTTTTCTACTTTTCTTTCCCTATTATCAATCATTTTCTACACAAATATTCGGTTCAGAAATATTCTTCCGTAAAATCAGCTCAAAATTTTGACAATCAGTACCAACTTTGCGGCAAAAAGGTAAAAAATAAGGCATAAATAAGGCTCTGCCGGTTCCGATAATACATAAACGCGGTATGTATGCCAAGACAAAAGATAAATAAAGCTTCAATTTCTTGTACGTGATGTCACCTTGCTGTTGTAAAATTCATTCATGTGCGAATTTCAGCCCTGCTATAATTTAATGTCACGAAGCCGCCAAGGATATTTTCTTCGGAGTTTTTTTTAGTTCAACTTTTTGGCACACAAAAAAGTAAAGGAAGGAAATAATGTTTGGTCAGAGACGGCGAGGGGGGATAACAGTATGATTAATGAAGGACTGTGTCTTCTTTTATCGATAATTTCTGGTTCCATCCGGAGAAAGGCATGCACTATTCATGACTTCTTAACAGGAACAAGCTTATCTCTTATGACCATGTAAGAAAATGATCCATGCGAAATAAATCACCGTTGAAATGAGACTCCCCATTTCCCCCATCATTAAAACTTTATGATCATAAAGGTGGGAAGGATGCGTAAATACTTTACAGAGAATCACTTTTTTCGTCTACGTTTCTTTAAACATGAAAGAGAAAAAAGAAATCTCTTTCAAGAACTTGTTTTTCCTTTACAAATTCGCATCGTGCAGGTGCCTTGTAATCAGGGAATGTAGTGTTTCGTCATCCACCATAGAGTTTGCTTCTTTTGAATTTAATGAGTAGGATTCTGAATTTAAAATTAATTAATCTACTCTTCGAAATAATCTGAAGAATGTAAGGTTGGTAAATATTTCACGTTAGCTTAAATTTTGCCCTTTGAAGTTCTTTCATGCAAAAAAAATTTAGTTATTCCCTTCAGTAAAGCAATTTTGTACATTTTTGAATCATTTACAAAGAGGTCATATAATGCATTGTTATTAAATTACTTAGTTTCATATGTAAATTTAATAAGTGATTTTTCTCTTTACCAATGGGAATTTTAACATTCATTTTCTGTGAAAGATAAAATATTTAAATTAGTATAATGAGTTTGTTTCTGAATGAAAAGTTATGTATCATCCTATGATGAATAGATTACACAAAAAACTCTAATTATTTTGATTCGGATTAATCAAATTAATTTTTAATATGTATTCTTCTCAAAACTTCCTTTAATGACATTACTGATACACAGGAAAATAAAATTTTTCGTGAAAATGTCTCATAAAAATTTGAATTTTATTATACGAAAGGTTCATTTAAGAATCCTTAAAGCTGTTTTAATGTGTAAGTGAAATATCTTTGATATTTATTATAAAAAATTAATAATTATTATTTACATATTTAACATTTTTATAAAATATAAGAATAATTTGAAAAAAAATAAAAACCCCGAGTTCACTCAAAAGCATTTTCATCTTGTGATACTGAAGAATGATCGATATATATATATATATATATATATATATATATATATATATATACATATATATTTCAAGTTATTTAACAACTCTTTATTTATGCTATGATTTAATATAATTAAACATAGTTTATTTTGAATTTTTAAGATGTGAAAACGATATAGCATTTTCAGAGTGTTAATCATTTGAATTAATCTAGGTATTCATTTTTTAGCGCAAAAAAAACAACTCTAAAACATATGCATAAAATAGTAACAATATTTTCTTAAAGACTTTCACGAAACATATTTTGCATCATGAAACATAAACGTTTTACATTATTTTGTGTCTCAATTGAATTGGCCGAACTATAATTAACTATATGATAATTTATAAGGAATAGAAATTTTGAATTATCTCTTTAAATTATGATATTTGACAAAGCTCTAAGTATAAATAGTCAAATTTAATATGTTACTATTTTTGTTAATATTCTAAATTTAGACACTCAAAATCTATATTAAATACATACTTAAACATTATAAATATTTGAAAATATGTTGTAATCCTGTCAGATATTTTCAAAATAATAAATGGCGAGAGTAATATTTAACAAGTAAGCGTTCAAAATTATTTCTAGCACAGATTCTGTTAAATATCGTTTAGAGAAGTGGAACTTTTTTCTAAAACAAGTAACTAATTCCTTTTGCATAGTGTCTTAAACTTACTTTGATAAAAGTTCACCATCAAAATGTTTCTAATGCGTTTAAGTATTTCTCACCCCATGTTTGTTTTAGCAATAGTTTTGTTGAAACTGGCAAACTTCTCAAATACTGCGCATAAAAAATTTGAAATCAGTTAAATCAAAGTGGATTAGGGAGCTAAATTCGAAATACAATCTTTCTTCTGTTTCGTAATGCCGGTTAAATTGCTTTTGAATGCAATTAATTTCAATCGAAGATTGACAGTCGATTTTTTTTCATTTCATTGGTATTTCTAGACATCATGATTAAATCAAATTAATTGAAATACAGCTAAGAGCAGGAAGGAGCCTCACAGATAGAAAGTAAACTCGAAAAGAAAAAGAAAATTAATAGCCTCATGTCACTCTCTATGTGTAAAATAAATTGCCCTCAAAAGTAATTTATACAAGTTTTGTTTTAAAATTTTCTCGGTTTTTTTTCTTTACACCAGTATCACATTATTTTTATATAATTCTATAATAAATAGTATTTTTAATTCGATTCGTAAACTTTCAAAAACATGAACTTTGTTTTTAAAGAAAAATACCTTTTAAATGCCTTACTTCAGCAAAGAGTGCGAGTTTTTACATTATTTAAATGCTAATAAAAATTATGGCCATCCAAGTGTAAATCGATGAAAAAGTAGTTTTTATCTTGTAATTGTCGTAGAAATTATTGCGAGCTTAAAGATTTTATTTTAGTTCATAGTAATATATATTTAATTTTGTTATATCTGATTTTATATCACTTCTAATAACATTTAGTCATATAATAATTAACAATAAACACATTATGGTTATTTTTATGTATTCAAATAATTTATTAACATGTCTATCTAATATACATATATATTCATGTTAAATAATAATTTAAATTCCACATATTATATTGTACAAAGAAAAGTAAACATATGTTATTCAAATCTTTCAAAATAAATCCAGAATCCATTTATATTTAAGTCTTCCAATTTTCGAATTATATTAACTAGTACTTACTGTATTCAAAATACAATTCTAAATCCTTATTTCTTTTTACAAAATCAGAAATCAATAATCAGTTATTTCTTAGTCGTCGTAAATAGAGATTAATACCATTTTGTGATTCTAAATATTTCTAACATTCGAATTATCCATCGTTGTAAAATATTTACATTTGTTTTACATTCTCTAAATAAGTAGCCATTTATTATGTTATGAATTTGAAACAGCAAGTTTCTCTCAAAGAAAATACTTACTTGTTTAAAATTGGGAAAATTAAATATTCTGATTATGCCAGAACTTATACACAAAAAATTGCTAACATATTACAATAATTAATCTCACATATGATTATTGTTTGCTGCATCACTTTACTCGAACTTCTTAGTAAAATTGCGTGAAATTAAGGTACATAAAATTGGTATAAAGCTAGAAATGTTAAAACTTATAAATCGGAAATTTACTGTTAGAAATTTTATTTTTGATTTCTCATATTTTATTAATTTATTGATGTATCATTAAAGATAACCTGGTTGAGTAAGTTATATGAAATTTTTAATCAATAAGAGGGGCATAAGCTCAACAGATTTCTGTAGTCTGAACCAGAAGTTTATCAATCTAGCTAAAGTTATTTATTAAATAATATATGTTACCCAATACTGGATACCTGGATGATCAGGTGAGTTTTGTATTAGATGAATAAAAAGTTTTTAAATATATATCAATTTAAATATCATGTTATGTGAAGATTAATTATATTACCTCAGAAGGGAAGAGTTCATTTAGCCAAAAAAATTAAAGAAAACATAACATTATCTATAAAATAGTTTATAAGAGAAAATATTAGGCGTAGCTATTAAACAACGAGACTGATGCTGCTATAGAAGAAGGACACATGCGCCAAACTTCAGCGACCGACAGCAGTTTAGAGTGAGGCCTTTTCTTTGGAATACAGTAACTCTCGTTTCTGTAAACAAATCCGTATACCCGTGATCTTTGAGAGCATTGGAGTTCTTTTTTGTTTAGCTAGGAAAATGATGAGTGAGTATCGAATTGTTGTAAAATTTTATATGATATTTAGAAACACCACTACTGAAAACTATAATTTATTGAGGGAAGTGTATGACAATGAATGTTTACTGCTGGTACGTGTTTTTGAGAGGTTTAAGCGTTTACAAGATGGCCGAGAAAACGTTGAAGATGATTCGTGCTCGGTTCGCTTATCAACACCAAAAACAGATGGCAATATCAAAAAAATCGGTAATCTAGTTCAATATGGCCATCGGTTCAGTATTCTTGCGATTCCTGATACCTTAGGAATTTACAAAGAATTCTTAAGGCAAATGTTTCGGTCAAGACAATGCGCCGGCTCATTCTACAGTGTCTGTCAAGAGGTTTCTAGCCAAGCATAGCATCCCAGTTTTAGACCATCCTCCTTATTTTCCGGATCTTGAGCTATCTGTATTCGCCAGATCTTGAGCTATCTGTATTCGCCGGATCTTGAGCTATCTGTATTCATCTTATCTTGAACTATCTGTATTCGCCGGATCTTGAGCTATCTGTATTCGCAGGATCTGTATGCACTGTTCGAACAATGAAAGATCTTCCAGCACTGTTTCGAACAATGAAAGATTCGCATGGAGATTTTTAGGGATAGAGCAGGGTTGTATATTGAAGGGGATAGTAGGTAAATGGTCTGAAATTAAAATAAAAGGTTTTAAAACGTCATTCTAGTTATTTCATAGCCAAATCTCTTAGTTCTATTATTTAAGTTTGATGAAAGCAAAATGAATTTACAAGAACCAAGGAAAATGAAATTAACTGTGCCCGCTCATATAAAATTAAAGATAAAACATCTTTGAATTAATGAGAATGATGCATATATTAGTAACTATTTTATCATAACATCAAAGTACAATATAAAAATTATGTAATGTGCTTAAGTAAATCGGATAGTTTTCAGCGTCAGAATAAATTATAGGACTTGAAAATAAATCTTGTTACAGAAACATTAAGTCTATAATGAACGTTTTATTTATTCATTTATTATAATAACAGTGATGTAAGCTTTACATGCTATTACATATTTGGCATTTGTTCTCAATGTCTATAAATGAATATTGTAATGCACAGTAAATAGTAATTATCATTTAGCATCGGTGAGTGAAACTCAATGCTGTTCATCTCCAGGGACAAAACAATTTACGATCATTCGACTTCGTAGTTCATACTGTTCACGAGTTATGGTACATGCAATGAATTGTAATCATACGAGTTTATGATGTGTATGGTTTCTGTCCGTCTGAATAATGTTGCATTGATTTGCTCATTCTAGGTTCAAAAGATTGACTATTACTCACAAATGTAGACATGTGTTAATGAGGAAAATGATTTTCCTAGCAACGCGCATTGTACAATTTTTTTATAAATACATACGAAAAAGCTTTGTTTCTGATAAGGTTACATATTGTAATTTATTTGAATTAGATTAAAAAAAGTAAATGACTGTTATAGAGGAATGTAATTAAATACATTTTTCATGTAACGTCCAACAGTAAAATGACGGAACATAGAAAATAAAAAGGAAATAAATATTCATTCATTTACAAATCAAATAAACTTGCGTAAGAGTTTCAAGTAATAGCGGTGATTTTGTGGATCTTCACTATAAACTGAAATTATTTACTATAAATTGAGAAATAATAGAATATGAGAACTATAGTTTTCATATATACCTGTACATTGGATATGAATTTTCAAAACTTTCAATTTGCTATAATAGGCAAAAGAAGGAATTGTTTTCTATAATAATTTAATCCAGTGTATTAATTTCAAAAATATTCGAAACATTTTTTTTTCTAAAATTTGCGTTAATTATGATATGTAATTCTAATATATATATATATATATATATATATATGCATAAGTCTATCAAAATTTAAATTTATTTCATTTTTGGAAATTAATGTGTTTTTAATTTGTAATTTTTCGAAAGTATTACTTATCTTTTCTCGTTATATAAGAAAAAAATATTTTTTTAAAAAAAGAACCTTAGCTAATATATGGGAGAATTTAATGTGGCGTGCAATTAATCTCATGATGGTATTTTGTTTCCCATGAAACAGTTTGGACTTCTACTTTTAATTCAACATAACCTCATTGGAGTCAATTGTATAAAAGCAAAAGAAAGATGTAATAACATTTTAAAGAGATATGTGATTATAACTCATATGAAAATTTTAAAGAAGGATTTGCTAGTATTGTATCTTCATGAAAATGCGGTTTGGACTGCATAATTAATAATACGGTTAAGCATATTTGAAAAAAGTATTTCAAAATGAAAATGATTCATCTTAAATAAATATAAAAAAAAACATTTCTTTCAAAAGCCCTTGCTCCTTTTTAAATGTATAAAGCACGAAGAAAAGAAACAAGAACAGATTTTTGAAAGTAATTAGTTGGGCTTACCACCTGATAATTAATAAATAGGTATAGAATATAATGTTGGTAAAGCAAGTTACTTAAATATGCGCTTCTGAAAAGAAAATAATCTTCATAGTAAAACAATAGTTCACAAGAGCCAAATCTTCCCATGTTGTCCCAAGCAATATGTATCTTTGATCTAAATGTTTGAAAATATAAAGGACAGGGGTAAAAATTAGCTGTCAGAAAAAATTTGAAGATAGAGAAGATTCATTACGGTATCTTGGGGGGTACCACACCATGTTTAACAAAAATAGTAAATCACTTGGGAAAGGAAAATATCACTAGGATAACTCGAGGCCATGATTCCTGTTCTAATCTAAAGTAGATAAGTAACTAAGAGGTCAACATGAGCGAGAGAATGCCTGCGCGTGCGATAGACTATGGATTGCTTACGATTTACGATACGCATAATGGTTCTTGTTCACTCATGTGAATTAATTTAAGAAAAGGATTAAAACTTACAATTTTTAAATTCATACGTTTAAATGAAAGTGTACCACAATAAGAAAATAGGTTTTAAAATAGAATTACTTATGTAGCAAGCAAATATTAACTTTGCCATTTTAGTAAGAAAAAATGCAACTTATCAACAGAAGTCATATATTTTCCTAAATATATATGGCCATAATAGTCTAGTAATGATTGGCACGAACTCACGTCCGGAATTATTTCCCTCGAATCGTAGGTTCAAGCTATAACGCCACTAAAGACCCACCGTAAAGCGCACTTATGCACTTTAAATCTGTGGAGGCTCAAACTCTTCCTGAAATCGCGGTGAGGAAGTTTGGAGAGGATGATGCCTATGCAATCCCTTGACCGTGGTTCCAAATTATAAGGTACGCCACCATTAGCTCTCGTGTCGCTTCGAAATGTGACGTTCGTAAGCAGTAGATATCTTAACAGTATTAATCTAATACTGAGTATTAATCTAAGAAAAAAATAATAAAAACAATTCTGTTTCTCTTTTTGCAAGAAATTGCTTTAAATAACATTTATTCTCCTAACAAAAGTGAAATAAGTCAAAAGAAATGTATAACGAGATTGCTTTGTCCAAAACCAATTGCTGAGTAAGAGCCGTTTTACTTTTTTTTTCAGTTGAAATATATATTGGTTCGCTAGAGATCGGAAACTTTTCGTATTTTAGAACCATGATCGTGAGGTTTTCAAACGTTCAATCTTACTTATCTAATCTCTTTAATTTTCAGGTGCCTAAAGATATATTCAGCTACGTGTCAAAAAAGAGTCTCTTCTACCACGTCTATCCACAGATATCACGAAGTTCGACTTTGGAGATTGGAAAACAAGAAGGAACAAGAATTCTTGCTTTTAGTAAATTGGTACAAAAAAGGAAGCATTCAATGATACATAGTTGTCAGCAGCGAAAAAATAGGACACGATAGCTTTTTCATTTTTTTACATTTCTTAAACCCTCTTGTGTGGGATCTACTTTAATGTAAAAGTTGATTTTTACTTCACAGAAATAAGTTTCAATTGTAAGAAGCTGAATTTTTTATTACTCCCTGTTTTTCCGTTATGTATTAATAAAAAAATAGTGTTACTTTTTCAGATGTGTGTTGTTATTGATACAAAGCCATCCGTTCTGCAGGGTTTTTTTTTAAATAAAGACTTTAGATAGTTTTATACTATTGGATTCATAGTACATGAATCAAAAATAGTAGAATATTGCGTTAAATATTAAATTTTTCTGAAAAAAGAATGAATTGTGTAAAATTGCTGAACAAGTATTAAACATATTTTTTTACAAAAATTATAATTTGTTTTTAAAATATCAGAAATAAAATGGAAAAAGAATAAATAGAAACAGAAAATATATATTTCTAAATTCAATTTTTTTACCAAAAATTCCTTTTACAAAAACAAATTAAGGAATTACACGTAAGACACTTTCTATGAAACTCATTCTTAAATAAATTTATATGTCGGGTAGATAAATAAAATAACTACTGTAAAAAAATTAAAGAAAAATACTATTCATGATACATGGAAATAAATGCAGAATAAGTAAACATGGCTTACTGAATATTTCTTAGCTTACAATTACTGTAATTTTCTGCATGCACAAATTACTTTAATATAATGTGCATTAAAACACTTTCGGAGTAATGTTGATCATGCATTTAAATAAACATTCTAAACTTCGTCAATGAATGTGTCTGCATTATTGATGATATATAGCTTAAAGAAAGTGACATTATAATATCTTAAGAATATTGAAGAAATTATCAGACTAAAGAAATCAGAATTTTATTTGAAATATTGCTGAAAAACTACATTCTCACAAGAATAAAAAAAAACACTTCCAAAATGGCATGGAATTTGAATCACGTAACTTGAAAGATAAAATTAGTTCGATTTTAAAGTACAATAAAATGTTATTTCATTGATATCTATTGATAATTCAAAAAATAAAATGGAATAGCAACTAGCTTTCTATTTTATTCGTAATTTTATTATTATATAAGTCTAGAATTGATAAGAAATTAATTAATTAATAGCTATTACTATTTATTGCCAAAAGACATTACAAAATAAAATTGTCTATTAAAAAGATTTTAAATAGTTTTTAAAATTATATTCCCCTCAATTAATAACACTAATTTAGTTAATTCCACACTAAAAGGTTTAAATTTTAGCATATTTCCCACATAGGAATATTATGCATATTTAGGGTTTTTTTTTTTTTTTTTTCAATCTAATTCAGCTTTAGACTAATTCTCTCTTGATATTTTATCAACCATACCCTTTTAAGAAACACTGTGAATGTATACAATTGTACACAAGTTTTTTCAATAATTATTCGTAAATATCTAAGACATTGGGGATAACTTTTGACATCCAAGTATGGTCGATCTATGTCACTATATGTCAAGATGACTTTTGAAAGTTTTTGACGTAGAATTAAATCTTATACCACCTGTTTCTATCCTGTACAATTTATCATTTGTCTTATTCACCAAAAAGACCATAATAAGTGTATAATGTGTTTTAACAACTATCTGATAAGATCCTGGAACATAAAGAATTGTTAATTTTGTGTGGGAATGAAATCCACAATATCTCATCCTTATCCTTGCAAAAGAGAACCAAGCTCGTCAAGTAAGTTAAGAATAAACCTTACAAATTTATGCTTATTTTACAAACGCTTTGATTTATTATAACAAAGACACATCAAACATTATCAGATGACACGTAATATCACTTTTAGTGGCTGTGAGATCTCTTTTGGGCACTATCCAGAGATTAAAACCTTGAAGAAACGTATCCTATAAATTAAGTTTTGGTTCTTTTATAAATAACATTGTCTAATATCTCCGCGACAGATTCTTCCGTATTTTATGGTATTCTGCTTTATTTTCTCCCCTTCAAGAAAACAATCTGTATTCCTTCTAAGATTCGCGGTCATAAATCTACCAAGAGCCTCTATCAGACCTCTAAAGCAGTTGGCAGAAGAATTTAATAGTTACTGGGTTTTAAGTTATTGGAGGTCTGGACTGCTATTTCTTTCTTACTTTTCATTTTTTTGCTGCCAAGTGCCTAGATAACATGTTTAAAGCCCAACAAGAGCATTTATCTGCAACTGAATACTTGTAGGATCTAAGCCAGACACATGATTCTTTTAGTAAAGAACATAGCGCAGATAAGAACAATGGATTTTCCAATGAAGTAGAGCATACTTTTGCTCACTTTATATTGGGTAAAATTGAATTTTCCATTAGTTTCAGAAATGGAGCTGAAGTAAAAAGTTTTTGGGACAGTTAAATATTGGGAATTCGATTTTTACTGTAAAATATTAAAATCCTTAATGTATGTTGGGTAGGTATTTGTAACAATTTTCCAAGGTAACATAAAATGTTTTGTAAAATTCAAATTCATGGAATATTTTTTTCATTTGATCCAGTTTACCACATTGTTTACTTGAAATAATTAATATTAACAATGGCTGTAAAATTACTCAGTGTGTTACATTTGAGCAAAGTGAATATAGTATGATATATTAACTGTTGTCCAGGATAGTAATTCATGACGTATCTTTACAACATTTCTTAGTTTCATTACTTTCATACAGAACATAATTTGATCTACTGTATATAGGATACTTATTTGATATCCTAATCATCATTTTCTGAAATGGATGAATTAGTAAAAGAAGTAACACGTTGAATTATTTTGGGATATATGACATTTATTGTTGATAAATGGGCTCAAATATTCAGATATCTGCTATTTTATACAAATTGCTATTGCATCATATTTGAAGCGTATGTTAATTTACTCATTTTTCTCCTTAAAATACTAGCAATATTTATTAATTTAAGGTTGTGTAGAAATAAAAAGTATCAAACTGTGTTTCAAAATATTTTACAGGTGTACGTGCATGTTTACGAAAAAATTGTTAAACAAAAGTTAAATTGTTCGATATTTCAATATTTTCATGTATTACACACATAGGTAATTTACTTTTATATTTATACATAAATGCATTTATTCTCAGATTGTCATGTAATCTCAAAGAATTCTGGAAAAGTTATACAGAAATATAAATTCGACACTTTTTCAAAATTATGAAAATCAATATCTTACTGCGCGCAGGATTCTGAAGTTTAATATCGATCAAAATTTCCAAAGATAATTTTATGTAGCAGAAAAATGTTCAGTTTTCAAGTAATACGTATGTGTTGAGTAATTAGTTTAAGTATTTTTTGAGTAAAATTATTTATATAGAAAATTATAAGATTTAAAAAAAAAAATATTCCAACCGTGTAAAATTTGTAAAAAAAAAATCATAATTTATCTAAAAACTGATGCATAAGTCATAAATAACTTACTTTCAGCGTATTTATGAAATTTCAAACTATTATAATCAATAGCTTCTAAAATATGAACGAGCTAAAACTGCTTTCTTATAAAAATGAAATTAAGTTGCAAAATATAAGAAATTATAATATACATAGTTTAGTTTTTTCTCACTGGAAGTTTTGGTAGAATCGTTCACATTTTGTCTCCGTAAATGTCAGATAAGATGTTAAGAATATATATAATTTTATATTTTAAAGATTCCAAGATCCCCTTAAATTTATACTTATTAATTAAAATTATTACAGAACATAGTGTATAGTAATTCTTACAGAATATTGTGTTGTTAGAGAAGCAAAAACATATATTAATTTTACACGACAAACATGCAAAAATAAAATCAAATACAAAGAAGAAATCAAAATGTAAGAACAATATTTTAGCAAAATTATATGGGTATAAGCTACGACAACACTGACATTTAAGAATTCATATATAATGCTACCCGAATTCTTATTATGTATTAACTATTAACGTGATAAAAATATTATTTAGTTTATAATGTAATATGATTTAATTTTATTTGAGTCATTTTTCCAAAATATCCATATTACTGCATAATTTATTAAATACAACTATTCTTAATATATATTTGACATACAGTAGTTGATTAAATTGTTATAATGTTTCTAAATTTATCAAAATTATTTTAATTATATTCTTCAAAACCCATACAAGTTCACTCTCTCTAACTATTTGTCCACTAACCTTTTAAGCTATTTAAATCTATTTTTAAAGAATGGTCAAAGTTCTAGCTTATACATTCACTCGGGTTCAAGAGAATTAGATCTCAAAGGCTGAAGGATCGATCTATAAATTTGACTTCTTCCGATATAAAATCAGTCAACAAAAGGTCTGTAATCGAAGACTATGAGTTACATATAATAACATACAATTTCTACCACACGTCTCTCAACATATACTATCTATCGGCTTTTCACTACTAACTTCCAAAATAAGTTATTACTCTCAATCTTTTCAATTCTCCATCGCATTTAACTGAATTTCCTCATATTTTTTCTCTGCATTTCAAGTGTTTAACTAATTTGTGTTTCATTTTGTTGAAAAAGAGTTGCATATTTAAATATAAAAATCAGAAAGAGTACGATTAAAATTTCTTCGGAAGCTTATTTTCTTTAGTTAGGTACGGGATTAACGACCCCTAGTGAACTTTTACTTTCGCAAGAAGTTTATTGTCTTTGGCAAACATGCATAACGAATACTCGAGATAACCTAGCAATATTTTTTTTTTATTTTTGACTTTCTTTTTTATCATTCTGTACTCTTCTTTAGAAAATAAGTTTCGTAATAATGATTTTTAATGAGTCAGCTTTTAAACTGATAATTGTCTTTCTTTTTAAAATTTTTTATCTACATCTGCATTTAGATTCTTATAAAATATCTATTATACATTTAAAAAAGGGCCTATTATAAAAAAAAAGAAATTTTAGATAGTCAAAACTTTTACAATACTTAATTTATAAATGTCCTTGAGTGAATTATATTTATCATTTTTTTTTTAATCTTAAGTGGACTCGGTACCCTTGAAACATTTTTTTTTATTAATGCATTTAAAAATTTCGTTTTAGCTAGTCATGAAGAGTTTCTATTCAAGAAAATGATTTTATGTAAAAATTTGAATAAATAGTTAACATAATTTTAAAAATTTAATTTTTTTTAAAAAAAATTGAAAAGTTTCAAAACCCTACTCCTCTTTTATTTATTAATCGTTTACAATTAATTTTGTGTAATATTCTCAAGGATATTTTAAATAAATTTAGGGATAGATTTTGTAATAACTTACTAAGTTTTGGAGGAAAAAAATAAAATGTTGGTCGGCATGCTAAAATTCTGAAAAAACACAGATATCTCTTACATTATTATTTTTTTTTAAAAAAAGTATACATTTCTTTGCAAAATGGATTCTTATTTTTGTTACATGTATTATATATGACACACAGAAAATTTTTAGGAAGGGTTTGATTAATATTTGGGGGAGGAGTGGTATTTTAAATGCAATGATGTATCGAAAAAACACAAACTGATAAAATCCCTTTTAAAGTTTATAACTCTGAAAAAATGAATATTATATGCTTCTATTAACTTAAAATACTCTTTTATATCATAAGCTATATGGTTTTCTTCGAAATAATATAATTTTCACAAAATTTCATTAGATATTTTTAATAACTGATAATATTTTTCAAGGTATTAATTACCATTGACGATCATGAAAAATGAAGGAAAATGTAAAATAATAATAAATATAACCATATTTAAAATTTTGCATGTCGTATATTACCAATATTACATTTATATGAAAATATATAATGAATGAAAACACAAATTATGAAAAAAAAATTATATTAATTGCCTTAATTTAAATATTATGCATGCACATTTTACAAAGAAAAAAAATTATGATACAGATTTACATTATTATTTGAACCTCAAAAGTATCCTGGTCTATATGTAACACCTTCCTTTTCTTTATCATTAATGCTTCTCTTTTTAAAACTGCTTTCTTTACTAGTTTACGTGCGCACTGAAATTTGTTGTTTTTACGTCTCATTCTAAACAATTTTTTACGCGATTCCAGATTTATTACTCCAAGATCATGCATGCATTTTTCCGAATGGTTGCGCATCGCTTTTTGTGTCTCCTCGACACTTCATCTTCTTAATATGGCCTTCTGATAATAAGAAGTTAATTTCTATATGGTAGTTTATTTCAAAGTTCCATAACCTTTCCCCCCTAATAAGATGTTTCGAGCTCTTCACAGCATTCCGTAAAGCAGTACCTAACCTTTTACTCATATAGCTATTTTTTAATTTGACATTATTCTCAAAGATAATTCTTTCAGATAAGTAATTGAAAAATTTACATTCTTAGTCAGACAATAATGTAGAATATTGAAATCCCACTGATTGCGATCTTTCCCACAGTATCAATGCTGCCTCCATTTTCATCTAACCCGCTGAACCAATGTGATTGATATCACATTCATCTCAATGTCCTTCAAGCCACATATCATATTCTGCACTTGACTTTCCAAGCTTTCTTTTTGCTATGGAACAACGTCGACACACTTTGCACATAACTTCAAAGTCAATGACATAGCCAGTAAGTATATCGATGACACAACCAATGGCAATTAAAAATTTATGGCCTCGTGTAATCCAAATACTATCGAAAGAAACACTCATGTCGACAAAGGGGACATCAGCAGGTACTTCACATGCATTTCGTACTTCAGTATGTACTTCTTTTAGCATAGTCTTTGCAGCAATATCAAAGGCATTGTGAAGAAGTTAAGTACATTTGCTGTATGTCCTCGATGAAAAATTCAAGGTATTTATGGCCATACAAATTTCTTGATGGCTGAATAAACTTTCTCTATGTTGGAGAATGCTTGTGTAATATATTTGTTTGCCTTTCATTCGATATTTCTACAGCACAAACTATAAAAGAACAAGAACTTTTTGTCACTTCGAGGCACATCAGTTTATCAAATAGTTTACAGGATTGCAGAAGGAATACAAATAAATTTCCAGTATCGGAACAATCAATATTTTCAACATTTAATAACTGTTGAATTCTGATAGTAGGAATAGCAAATTTTTCTTATGTAGAATCAGCTTTATTATCAGCATCACTACACCAACGTTTACTGTTCATTTGCTTTGAATGACAACGCCATTTAACGCGAGGCATTTTTAATCTTCAATTCACAAAAAAATAAAGAACAAAAACTTTAACAGATTCAGTACAAACAATAATGAAAGAAAGTCTTGATAAAGGCTGTCTTTTTTCTCAATATAAAACGTGTTTATAATTAGTTCGATATCAACACTACAATCAAAACACGAAATATCAACTACAAATCACTTGTAATGAAAGTTGTAGTCACAAAACAAGAACGCTAAAATGTTACAGTTATGATTAAAACGAAATAAAATTAATTTTAGAAAAGTATTGATAAAAAAAATAGCATAAATTACTGAAATCTCTAAAAAAAAGGCGTGGTCAAGTCACAAATTATTTTTGTTTACTTTCTTCCATTTCATTTCTTTCGACCTTCTTGTGCTCCTACATACAAAACTAATACATCATTCGAAAGATAATAATTCAGAGAATATTTCTAAATAAAAATTTAAAAAAACGATTTTTGGTCATTTTTGGGATACCGAGTCCCCATAATTTTAAACTGGATGTGTTTTAATGTAAATATTTTTTTTTTATTTCAATTAACTTAACTTGTAAGCCCCCAAAGATATTTCAAATTACAATAATCAGTCAAACAAAAACTATAAAATCTAATGAAAGAAATATTTCTCAAAAATGATTTTTTTAAATAAATTGTATAAGTTCACTTACATTATTCCATTTTAATATTCAGTTTCAAATGCTTTTAAAAACTGAATCAATTCCAAGAAATATTTTAAATTATTAATTAAAGTTTATAAGAAAATCTTGAAATTTTTAGTATACATTTTGGCAGAAAATACTTATTTTAGGAGATCCAGAACTATTTGAACAATTTTCTTTTATATGATACTTATAAGAAAAAAAAGTTTATATTCACCATATTTGTATACATGTAATGTAAAACATGTAATTAATAAAATACTTAAATTTCAAGCAAGCATTTACTTAAACTTTTAACTAGGATTTTCAATTATTTTAAGATTTATATTAACGTATAACTTATTATTTTCATGCCCGTTTTTCTGTCAATATCTTAGTAGTTTTCCTCACAGTTTTGTACATGTGATTGTCTTTAATAATATTATTTATAGTTTTAATTTTTTTATTAGACATTACAATAGACAGGAGAAGCACTATAATTAATTTTATAGACTTTTAAGAAAAAATATTTTTTTAATAATTTTTAACAATCATTATTCTTTGCACAGAATTATCAAACAAATTATGCAAAACGACAGAGAATATTTATACTGATTAGGAAAAAAAGAACACCTTTGCATTTCATATACATGGCTGTCACCAGAAAATATAAATGCTGAAATATAGCAGTTTAAAGTTTTGAAGATGATCGAGTTGATTTACCGTTCTATGAAAAAAAATCTAAATAACTCGGTAAATATTGTTGCTAGAGCTATGAAATTACGTACATATATTTAGAAAAATCTATAAATTAAAACACGGTAATGAAAAGGTTTTTGATATTTTGGTCATATTTAAAGTTCCACAATCTTCCAAATTTTCTTTCTAAAATTAGCATTTCTTAATATATCACGATATATTGCAATGAAGTTTCAAAAGCATTTAGTAATGCGATTGTAACATAAGCAAATCTACCAGAAAGCAATATGGTTAAATATCGTAATCTTTGTTGTACTATCAATATGAATTTCCCCAGGAATATTACCCTCTGAATACCCACACATTCTGTATGATAATTGTAACACTTCTGTTCTAACTAATGAAGTGTTACTCTTAGAAATACCAGCTTTTATGGATGAAAGCTGAGTGTATGCATAAACTCAGATACAGCTAAAATTTATAGTTCATAATTGATTCATTAAAGCATAACAACGTCTCTACATTTCAATTTATAATTCTATAACTTTTAATTTCAAAACGTTTATTGATTTCACTAGAAAGGAAGAAAAATATGTTATAGTGGCTGAAATAAGAAAACATTTTAAGTGAAATGGTTTAAATAACAGATAATGATTAGAAAAGCTTTAGTGAAAATTGCAATTTCGTCTTTATTATAATGAAATAAATGTCTTTTATTATTTAATTACTTTATTTAAAATGATTCATAAATGATATCCTTTTGGCTTCGATGAAAGTAAATATCTTAATTATGCACAAAATAAGATTTTTCGCTTTTAGCTCAAATCATTTAATACAATGTTATAAATAATGTTACATTTTAATCTATTATGTTCTATTTTATTCTGATTGTAATTATATTCAATTAAAATAAAAGCTTAGTCCCTCTTTTTTTTTCTAACTTATTAACCGTTATTTCTTAATACAGAAATGTTGATTAATATTTTCTTAAAATCAAAATACGTGTATTAGGAATAAAACTATGTTTACAAATAATTTAATCTTTCACGAATTAATAAGGAAAACAACGTGTAATTTGGTGCTTTATTGACTTAATATATTTGTTTTTCTTGAGAGATATAGTAAGAAAATCACCGAAAATCGAGAAAAATCAAATTTTCAAATTAAAAATGGAAATATAAATACTTAACTTCAGAAACAATTTTGCCAGCCTTTAATGTGGTAATTAATTTTTAAGGTGAATTACTTTTGAAAAATAATCTGATTAATTGTAAGCAATGATTAAAATTCATACTCGTGTGAAACATGTTTTAATTTTCATAAATTGCAAATAAAGGTAAACGAAAGGTAAAAGAATTCACAATTTAAGAATAAAATAATATGGCTTATTTAGTAAAATTTGCCTTAGATGATAAAGATTAAATAATGATTTAAATTTGATCATTTCATTTTTGTAATTTGTATTATAGTGACTCTTTTTTTTATAAAAATCATAATTTATCTCGTAATCTAGCAATCGTATATTTAACAATGGAAATATTTTCCGAGTGAATATAAAAATATTTTAAATTTAAAAATTCACTGTATTCTATGAAACTTATGCGAGACTGGAAATAAATAATAATATTTTCACACACACATATTAAAAAGTACAGTAACAGAATATATTTGTGAGAAACCTTGACAGTTTTAAGTATGATATATATTAGGTCTTTCAATATAATGAATTATAATTGTTCGTGAAGGAAAAAAAAAACATAGATGACCTTTACATTTTGATTGACATTACAATGCTAATTTTATTACGTCTGTATAAAGATTATAATTATAATTACGTTCTAAGAAACATTATTTTTTCATACTTAAATTTGATCCCTTTTTTGTTAATTAAGATAGTCATGTAAAAGATAACACACAAAAATAAATCAAAATCATCTACAAAAGTTAGACTTTTGTTAAAATTTGCATCCATTTTTTGAAAATTTTAGTCAGAAACAAGGCATAGAAACAAAATTTCATTTTGAAAAAGTTCCAGTTATTTGATATTTTGTAAGACTTTGTTTGATATTTGCGTATTTTTTATGTAAAATAAAAATCGTATATTTAAGACTATAAAACTTGCATTACGAAATGTGGTTATATTATCGTAGGGTTGTTTAATTAGCTTTATTTCCACCTACTCCTTTGTTTTTAACAACGGATTCCACAATATATTTTACCATAAAAATGAATCGTACTTCAGGAAGTAATTAAAATTTAAGTTGCTGGTATGTTTGTAATAGTGTCATGTTCGTCAATTTCATTGAGAACAAAATATTCAGAATTTTTCGGCATCTATAAAATGACTACGAAACAAGGAATAAAAGAGAGAGATATTAATTTGAATACTTTAAGAATTTATTTTGAAAAAGTTTTGTTGCAAGATTACGCAATTTTAATGCCAGGCCATAAATCAAAAAATAAATTCAGGACTTTTCTCTCAAGTATCATTTTCTCTCATTCATAAACTCTCGTAGATTAGTAACTGTTACTCAACCTATCTACTTTCAGAAATTTTTATTGACAATTTTAGCTGCCAATTAATTTTAATAATTTTTACTTATTTTACGAAACACAAAATAATTGCTTATAAATAATGCATTTCTTTCATCGAGATAAATGAAGATGGAATAATTATTTACTTCAAACGGGGTACGAGGTGTTTGTACGTGTTTTGAATGAAGTATGAAAATCATTACTATGGATCTCGGTGCAGAATAAAAGGTTTAATTCAAAAGTGTTAGATATGAAAGTGTTAGATATTAAATTTCAATGAGAGAAGCAATTTTATCTGAAAAGCATCGTGAGAAGAAATAAATATTTGTGACTGATCGTAAAAAAATCGCACATTCTTTCAAATATCATGCATATTTGATACTTGTTTTACATCTTCGCTGCTTCAGCACTTTTGAACCGAGTTTCCGAGCTGCAAGAAACGCTCAGAAACGTCGACGTATATCTAAGCAAAGAAAGACAGATGAAGCTGTGTTTCTATAATCGGTCGTATCCCCAAGACTAGTTAGAAAGAAACGTGGCTTTGATACCAATTTTAGAAAATGCGAATCGATTTCTGTAGGAATGGTGTAGAATAAAAATACCTAGAGTTTTTGGAAACAGAAATAGATGAGGCTCCAAAAAACAAAAAAAAATTCAGTAAATAAATTGGGATTCTGAGCTGTTTTTGAAGATTTATAATTATTATATAAAATAAACGATGAATGATAAAAAGTAAATAAAACAAATAAAAGGTATTAACAGATATTCCTAAAGCAAAGCATTTCTATAATAAAACTGTACGGAATGAATTTATTCTATCTTTTGATGAATTTATTCATTTCGTTGATGGAATTTATTACACAAATAGAAATGGAAATCCTAATACCAGGTTACAGGAAATCGAAGAGAAACTGAAGTTTTGCTGAAGAATAATTCTTGAATAATTATATGCATTTCTCTTGCTGCTAATTATACATAAAATTCATGAAAAAAAAAATTTAATGCAGGGATTTAAGTTGATGGATCTCCAAATAGTGAGGTCATTTTTCATTGATTTATCTAGAAAGAATGAACTTTGCTTTAATTTATTCTGGTTATTATTATTTGTATAAAAACAGTATAAAACGAGTATATGATGATTGAACGAAAACATAAAATATAATACTTTGGGGGGTTTGTATGTATTCTAATGTGATGGTTAAAGTATATTTTAATTCGTTTCTTTTCTACTTTCATCGTTAATAAATATCTCAAAGACGTCAAACATTTTGATTAATTTGTAAATATAAGTAAAAATTTTTAAGCGAATTTTACTGATAAACTTTGAAAAATATAATGTATGAAATCCAGTTGCATATTCAATATGCTTATAAACGTAAATTTCTGTATTAATAAAAAAACTCTTATTCTTATATCAATATTTATGCTATACAAAAACTATTTAACGGTTAAAAAAGATTTAATGTATTTTAAAAAAATAATACTTATTATTTGAATCAGAATTAAGCTGTTAGATATCTCGAAAATTGTGAGATTTTTCTTAAGAAGATAGTAACAAGAAATTAAACATCAGAAAATCATTTGGTATAATAAAATTAATGCATAAATATATGAAAAAGAATATATATATGAAATAAGAAATATATATTGATTCAAATTAAGGAATAATGTTGTTGTTTTTTTCCAAAAAACTAAAACACAATTTTCCATTTAAGCTAAAAATGCCTGGTGTACTCGTAATAATGGGAAAAAGTGTGCAGAAATTTAATCTTTCTCTGCATGAAAACTTGAGAATGCTAAATAGCTAAAAGCCAAGATCAGTACAATTCTCTAAAGGGGTTTTATACATATTACACTAAAACATTAGACTTAATTCAGAATTTCTTGCTAAGTTAATATTTATTCAAAAACCAATGAAGTTTTAAAAGAATTCGAAACTTTCTTTAGAATTCGATATATTCGAAAATATATTTCAATAATGTTTTTTTTTTTTAATCTTACACAGTATATGCAGTTATGAATCACAGAAAAATATGCTCAAAATAATAACAATATGAATAAAATTTACATGTGTATATTCAGTAATTTTCTGTTTTTCACTATTGAAATTATAGTAATTTTTTTTCAATTCTCTAATCTTAAAATTTTACATTTTAAAAACAGTTTAATTTATTTTTGCTTGGATTGGTAACTTATTATGATATAGTATTGGTTACGTATTGTTTATTATATACGTCTTTCGTAAATAATTTATATATATATATATATATAGCAAAATTACTACTCTTAACAAATGTTTATGTATATATCTTTTCGACCCTAACTATTATGAAATAAAGACAAAACAACAAATCGATGTTATGAAAAATAAGGACATAAATACTCGAATTGATTGCCTTAGTTTTTTTTTTTTTGGCTTTTCTCTTAATCTTAAGAAATTTTTGGTAAGAGGATTCCTCTAATCTTTTCCCATAAGGATTTATATTTATTTTCTTGGTCCTTTGTGGTTATAGAGAGTGTTATTTTTGAGGGTTTATTTGACATTTATCTTTTGATTTCAAATATATTTTCTGGACAACTTCATTATTTCTTTTCCTTAATATTTTAAATAAATTGATTAAAATATTTGTTTCTACACAATTAATTTATTTGCATGGAGAACAATTATTAGGAAGCTGAAATAAATTGAAATAAACATTAAAATAAATCAAAAATTATATAGAAAGTAGAAGAAATTAAAAGAATATATATTTTTCTTTTTTTCATAAAAAAAATTCTATTGTAATTTTCAAAACAGGTACAATTCATCAGTTTTAATAGTTTTTAATAATAAAATACAATTGCATCAAAAGAATTAAACAAACTTGAAAACTACTTTGAATTATTCCACTTGAACACATTAAGTATATTATTATCACAATCAATTTTAGACCTGAACTCTATATATAATTCTTAAATTAATGTAGAAATGCATTAATTTCATAAGAAGAACTTTGGATAATGATTTTCGAATTAATGGATTTAAATTTTCAGTTTAATATAATTTACTTTTTTCAATTCAAATTTTAAAATGTGTAACCTAATATGTGAACCAAAGACTAGAATTGACAAAATGCATCGTGTAACCTGATTGAAAAAAAAAAGAATTTCATAATTTTTTCAGTAAAAAGAAACATTATCAATATCTAAAATGGTATATTGTTATAGGAGAAAATAGTTTGAAAATGTACAACATTCGTATTCATATTGGCAGTTTCTATGATATTTAACTAATACTATTAGTCAAATGTTACATATTTAGAGAGAGAGAAAAAAATTATTATTTATTATTCTCTTTATATTATTAATGTTAATACATGCAAAATGTACTGCAAAAAGTATTCAAACATATTTTCCTTTAGAAAACGTTATTTAGTTCCCAGGACACACACACTTATAGATAGAGACTGTTGGTAGACTGGAGGCAGTATTGACTATTGGAGGCAGTATACTGAGTTCAATGTAATACCACATATGATCTGCAATTTGTAGAAACAATTTCAGGGTCCTGGATTCGTATTCATAAGATTTGGACGAGCACGACCAAGGTACACAACGTAAAATCAGGATAGTTATTTGGCACTATCAAAGCTTGAATCATGACTGCTACAGCTGCACAGCTCTCACTTTATGTGTACCATTCTGCCTGTAAACCAAGCTTCAAGGTCTACAGTATTCCAAAGACATCACAGAAGAGCGTCGTATGTCAGACGATTCGTTGTTTGCGTACCGTTCTCTGCAGCACTCAAGAAAGTACGCTTAGCATGGTGCAGACAATATGCGTCTTAGACCAGACATTATTGAACCAGATTTCTCTGTATCTTACAAATGAGACCATATTAAATCTGGACTCTGAATCTCGGTGTACCTGTAACTTTTGAGATCTTGGAAAATGATATTATTCCTCCCTCATCAGTTAAAATAATCATTACGGTGGTGAAGGTGTAATGGTTTGGGCAGGCATTATGTTGGACAAAGAAGATATCTTAGAGTCATATGTATGACTTTTCAGGGGGACAATTGGTCCTGAGTTAATATTTATAAAAGACAACACTCAAATCCATAGGACTCAGATGATCGAATATTACTTAAAAAGTGAGGTAATTCGCCACTTAGATTAAAAATCCAGTTTTTCCAACCTTATTCCTTTCCAGCATGCCTGAGAAGCACTTGTAAGAAAAATTACATCTCGCCATATCTCTCCTAAAACCATCTTGGAGCTGAAATTTGCCTACTCAAAGGAGAGAAA
Source organism: Nephila pilipes (assembly GCA_019974015.1). Lineage (NCBI taxonomy): Eukaryota > Metazoa > Arthropoda > Arachnida > Araneae > Nephilidae > Nephila > Nephila pilipes. Next base: position 99,556 of record BMAW01086271.1, read on the forward strand.
TCGACTGCTTTAGGGACTACTGAACTGTACAGTATGCCGGCACTCTGTCAGACTGGTATGGCTGTGAAAGCCGATCATGTCCAGTGATACATTCATTTTAGTTTGACATGACAACGTGGATCTTAGACATATCTGCTTAATGAGCTTTATTGATAACCAGGCATAATAAAATGACTTTTGAGTAGTCAACATCATTTTGTGTTATCTATGTATTTGCATGCAAAATTTCATTAAAATCTGTCCATTAGTATTTTGAACGAATATATATATATATATATAGATATATATCTGTGTGTGTCTGTATATGTAACATAAATTATTATCAAAAGAAAGTAGATAAGAAATAAACCAAAAATACAAGAAATTAAGATTTATATAATTTGAAAGAAAATAAGAAACTAAAAATTTTTAAAATACGGTAAAGTACTTAATGTTGCAGCAGGCATTCATCTGTTATACAGGGTTATTTTAGAATCATATTCTAATATATATGTGTGTATAATATGATCGTTTTATACGAACAAAATATACAAAATACAAATAAGTGCCATAAAAAGCTATTAAAATTTCTTTTTAGACCTGATGAGTTAAAATATTACGGATCTAAAAGGAATAAAAACCCAGAAAGTCTTAAAAGTAACCAAAACCTATATTAAAATATCATCCTAAATTTAAAAAATATTCTAATGAATATAAGCAAAATTTAGTTAAATACTATTATTCCACATAATAATATTAATGCAGCACATATAACAGCCATTAATTAAAAATTCCGACTGATTTAGAAGGCAAATTAACCTTAGATATCATGGCATATATATATATATATATATATATATATATATATAAATGTACGTATAAGATAAAGCAATCAATTTATCGTTAAAAAACATAAAAGTAAGAGAACAATTAAAATCCAAAATCCCCAAATATAAACATTTATAGAACTAAGTAAAAAAGTTGAAATTGAATCAAATTTGAAACTAATTTGAACCAAAAAACAATTTGAATACCCAACAAAACAAAACATGCATATTCAGACTGGAGACTGAATTGTTGGGTTAAATTAATTCTGTGGTACCAACCCTCCCCCAATGCATCTTGTTGGGTAAAAATGGATTACTCCAAAATTCCGTTTGTAATTTAAAGGGAAAAAAAACAATAAACAAAGAAGAAAAATTGAAAGGCAAGATATCTAAATTACTAATTATTTTCAAAAACATTTGTTTTCAAACTAATAAAATATATTCTTCACATAAAAAACTTCCAATTAAAATTTTTTAAACAAAAACCATCTATTAAATTATCCAATTATTAATTATCCAATCAAAACTTATCCATTTAAAAATATCCAATTAAAACTTATCCATTTAAAAATATCCAATTAAAACTTATCCATTTAAAAATATTCGTTTAAAAATATCCAATTAAAAATTATCCATTAAAAGTATCCAATTAAAAATTATCCATTAAAAATATCCAATTAAAAATTATCCATTAAAAATATCCAATTAAAAATTATTCAATTAAAATTTTAAGAATTTTCTTGAAACAATAAAACATTATAATTAAATATTTCCAGTTAAAGATTTAAAACTTTAAAAACTACATACCCGAATCCATGTTTTTCATGAAAAATCAATTCAAATTTCACAATTGTAAAGGCAAAAATTCAAAAGATCATATCTTTGACAAGTGATCATGAACCTCAGTGCAATAGGCTAAAGAACTATTTTAAGCGATAATGTCCAGCACCATGCACTGTTGCCAGATAAAATTTGGAAGTCAATAGTACTTAACTAACTTGAGTGTAAATATAGAATATTTAATAAAAATCCACCAATAAACCAATCATGACCAGAAATCATATTAAATGATATATAAATCAGAATTTTATTTGTTATAATTATTTGAAGTTCAATTTAGTGAAATATGTGTGTATAAAAGTGTAATAATACAGAAATGTTTCAAAATATCTTCACAACTAGACCACTATCACACAACTAGCTGTCTTTATTACAAGTAGCTGTCTTTTATCTTTACAACTAGCTGTCTTTATAATCCTAATGTTGTGTGGGGGATTTGCTTTGAAATGAAAGTTTAAAAATTCATGAATGTCCTGAAAGGTAATAGCCCTTATGTATAAGATTACCTTTTTGAATAAGTCTCTAATCCAAAAGATATTAGAGTTAGTTCTTACTCCAAGATGTAAATATTAAAAATGCGTATAAATCAATTCATGAAACAAAGATTCTATTGAGAAACTATTATAATTTAAACAAAATTTTAGATGTCAGATACAATTTACATAATGGTATTTCAATACCTTTCAGAGTCACCTAAGAAATCCTCATGGAAAATCTTAAAAACACATCAAAATAAATCATCATATAAATTATTGGGATTTTATCTCTTTAAAAAATCTTATGCATAATCGCATTCTTTGCATTCTCTTATAAATTTCTTAATATTATTGAATATATCTTTATCATTTGTAACTAACAGTTTATTACGATGCAAAAAATTTAATATAATGTTTCTGTATATGGATAAATTAATATTGCTTTCACAATAAGGCATTTTAATTATCTTAGACCTGAATGCATCTCTTTTATCAAATAAATTACTACAAATGATGTGATCCTTTATCTGTAACTATGTATCCAAATATTCAGCCCCACCCGTATCTGAATTTGTCAGCAATAAAATCAAATAATTAGGATAAAATTCAATGTTCGGCTTAAAATCTTTACATTTACTAAAAATTATTAGGTCGTCTATATATCTATATAAAACATAAAGAGAGTTGTTAAGGTTTACTGATTCATAAAAATGTAAATAAAGATTAGCTAAAATGTTGCTAGCTGTTCCAGCTTGAGCTAGGCCTTTTATGTGTTTGTATATTTGCTTATTGAAAAGTACATAATTTTCTTGCAGTACTAATTGTAAAAGGTTTTTAAATTTGTTCATTTTTATAGTATCTTTTATGCCATATTGATTATAGAGTATCATCATAACTCTAATCATATCCTCTATATAAATGGAATTAAAAAGATTCTGAAAATCATAACTGTAGATTGCTTGTATCTGTGCATTGCCTATGGAATGAAGTAATTCTATCCTATTTTTAATAATAGCAGTTTGCTGAAGCTTTTCTAAAGTATTATTTAATACATTCTACAAGATTTTACCAGATTTAGTTATGTATGTATTATATCCATTTGTAATAGTTCTAAATTTAATTGGTTTCTTATGGAATTTAGGAGTTAAGAAAACATGAGGGAATTTTTTATTATAGAACTGTAAATCAATTTATTTGTAATATACATCTAACCTATTAATAATTTCTCTGTCTTTACATTTTGAGAGAACAAAAGTTTCATTATCCTGGAAATATTCATTCATCCTTTTGAAATAAAATTGTTTACAAATGAGTGTAAAAGTTCCAGGAGCTTTATCCGTATATACAATTATAATTTTTTTTTTGTAAATTTTCTATAGAAGTTCTAATATCTTTGAATTTTATTCCATTTTTAAATCTATAATTAACATTTTTTAAATCCTTGCACACTCTATCCTTAAATTCCTCAAAGGCCTCATAGGGCATACTATATTTGATAACTATTTTGATAACAAAGTCCTTACATATTTCTTTTTACCTACATAATTACTCTCTGTTATTGATAATATGTAGCCTGTTCATTTCCTCAATATATTTCTTATTTTTTCATCATTAATTAAACTCAAATCCCCAGTGACTACATGGCCATTATATTCATCCAAATAGTCACCATACTGATCACACACACACGCACATTGACCTAACATTTCCCTATCCATTCCATAATTGTAATTAAATATTAATCTTCCTAATTTTTTGTTATACCTAAAAGCATTTTATATAGTTATATTTTTAATTGGGAATAAAGGCGTGTATTTTTTAAAAACATTTGAAAAATTTATCCTATTGAAGGATTTGTTAAGAATTGAAATGTGCAATATTCCGTTACATTTCCATCATCAATATGCATCTTGATACTTAGTTTTTTAATTTTGTAATTACTTAGATCTTTCATAATATGATAACCTTGCTCATCCGGTAGTTTTCCAAGTATCTCCCTAGCAATTCTAATTTCAGCCTTCTTCAATCCAAATATGAAAAATTTAATTTTTTTAATGTTGAAGTTCTTTTTAAAATATTTTTTTTTAATTCTATAATGTTATTCCTAATAATATCTGTGTCCATATGTTCCCTTTTTTTAAGCTTACCTCTATTATTTCTCACATTTTTATTTTCACATTTATCTTCGGTATAAACACATTCCATTATATCTTTTCGCTTCATCAACTGAAGCAAATTTCTGTCATAATATATTATATTTAAATCATATGGGTAAGTTGTCTTAAAAAATCCTATATAGAAATTTTCCTACCATAACCTTTTCATCTCATTGGGAAAATCCTAATTATATATTAATAAATATTATGAAATCCATGCATATTAAAATGCGTGATTTCAATTCTACTAAATTGATTTTCCTTTTGGTATCTTTTTGAATCTGATCTATGTTGATTCATTATAATATTAATATAATTAGATGTTTGACCTATATTTTTGTATTCACATATTTTACATTCCATCATATAAATACAGTTGTTCGTTTTGCAGAAAGTAAAGTGGGATTTTTCATCTCTTTGTTCTGCATCTATCATGATACAAGTTTTGTATCTTTTATCCTTATAATTTCTATGTTTTAACCATATCTCACTCAAATTCTGCAAATAATTATCATAATAATTCGCCTTAATATTACTATTTGTCTCTATATCATTTTGATCAGATCCATTTTTCAATCTATATACACACCTAGAGTTAATCGATATATTCTTAACAAAATTACTATTCCAAACAATTCTAGTTTTATATTTTCTGGTGTAATTATCTCTATAACCCAAAACACCATCAAAAGAAGAACAATTATAAACAAGTTTTGAATATTTAGTTTTTATATACTGACCCATTATGTCTGCACCCATCTTTGCAATCACTAATATTACATGAATCCATCAAAATATCTTATTTAGATACTCAAGAAATTATCTCACCCATTATAAATACACATAATGATCATAAATGCAAAATAGTAATTTTTTGACGATAATTCACATAGCATCATAGTGCAATACCGGGCATTGAAAACCAAGCCAATTTGCTAGTCTTTCAATTTTTTTAATAAAATTCATATTCATTAATACAGTTAAAATTATTTGGAATTATAATTTATATATATATATATATAAATTATTTTATATATATATATATATATATATATACGAAGAATATGAAAATGAATTTTAAGAGAAGTAATTCATCTAAAAGGAAGGATTTTGAGGAACTTCAGATGCGATGATTTAATACGATGTAGTATGATTTGGTTTTATTAAAGTCGTACTAGAAGCAACACGAAGGCTATTGGTGACGGATCTCCTAAATTTGAATCTCGGTCAACTGACGAGGATGACGCTTGAGTGCCTCCCCTTTCCTAAATTCCACACCACGTTAACAGTAGGACTAAAGGTCCCAGCAGATTTAATGTGCATCAGCCTCGGCTACACGGTTGGTTTTGATTGGTATCAAGGCTGTTTCCCGCAACTCGGCAAAAACTGCTAACAGCAAGTACGCGACCATGACCATTAGCTTCCACGGCTTCTAACAAGATATATGACAACAAACAGCAGTTGATATGAAGTATTTCTTTTTCTTTCGTCCTTTTGAGCTAGTGACAGCTGTAGTGTAGTCGTCATGGTCACGGACTCATCAGTCGGAGGTTTTCTCTGAGTCGTGGCTCAAGCCTTGATGCTACTAATTTCCCGCATTGCAGCCACGGCTAATGCACTTAAATCTGTCGAGGACCGAAGTCCCTTCGTTAACTTGGTGTAGAAGTTAGGAGAGGGGGTGCCAGCTCAAATGTTGTCCTCGTCATTTGACTGAAGTTCACATTCACGAGGTCCGTTGTCAATAGGATTCGTGTTTTTGAACTTCGATAAAGTAACAAGGATTACACCTGAGCTGATACTTCCCTCTCCTATTTTCCTTACCATACAAACTCGGGGAAACTTTGAGCTTCGACAGATTTAACGTGCATCTGCCCCAGCTACACGACGGGTCTTCAGAGGCATCAAGGCTCGATTTTGACTTAAAATTTTTACTAATATTTATGATATGCAAATGTTACACAACAATTACTGATACACAAGGGTTCTAAATATCATTTCTAGAAAAGACTGACCTCTTGTGTTATAAGAAAAGGAAACTTAAAAAAGCAACATAATTTATCATTTATATGAATTATCTTTCAGAAAACAAAAATACTGTTTTGCTTTAAGTATCTTTTATTTATAAATTATCTTATGGAACTAAATTCAATTAGAATTTGTTGATGAGTTCCTCACAATGAAGGAATTTTCGTGAAGGAATATTCAATATTTTCTTCTTAAGAATGAGAAACTGTTGAATGTATTTAGAATCTTGACTGTGCCAAAGATAATTTTTATATATGTTTTTGGAGGCCTCTCTATTCTTATTTGCCTGTGCTTAACGCTCTGTATTTATTTTTCTAATGTTAGAATCCTTATTTTCGCTATTCCCTCGGAAAGATAATATACTTAATATTTTCTGACAATTGATTGTAATAATTCAAACAAAGGTTACTAAAAATTAATTTAAGTAACACCAATTAATTAAGTAATTTTTATTACTCTATCCTACAGAAATTTTAAGTCTTACCTGGGATAGTCGCATGAGTGTAATTTAGTTAAAATTAATGTGCAGTTTTCATCATAATTCTGACATCTGGGTATTACTTTTGAATCCCTTTTGCTCTAGTTGTTAAAGGCTTTACAGAACCAGACTGAACAAAATATCTCCGCACCCTCAGATTGAAATATCGATTCACTTTTGTTAAGGTGAATCGAGGATTGACCGACTCATCAATTGACCGAAGCTGAAAATTAAGAGGTCCTCCGCCAATACCCGTCATGTTGTTTCTATGTGCGACGTTTACAAGCAATCAATTATTGTAATGAAAATGATTTTATAAATGTGAATTTTTTCGTTAAATCTATACTTATACTCCCTTTCCCATATATTAATTATATCAGGGGTATAATCATTAATTTATGCTAGCAATTTAAAATTTATAGTACTGCAAGGAAAGAAGTATTACAAATGCAATTTTTAAGGCTTTAATATCACGGAATTATAGGAAAGAAAATAATCTCCTCTGTCTTATTAATGACAAGAGCTTTCTTATTGCGGGATATTTTAATGATGTTCATACATTGTCTCCACATATTTTATTTATCATTTAATATTAAATGTGAATATTTTTTATTATAAAAATTACTTCAACAATATGCATGTCTATTAACTATTATTACAAAAAAGGCATATTATACAAAAAAAATATATTTTTATTTTTAATACATAATTTATTAAAAAATCCATTAACTCTATCGAACCAAGATTTATAAACGGTAGATTAAGAAATAAGTTATACATTTTAATTTATCAGTAATTTAACAATCGTTCGTTTTGAAAGAAAATGTGAAAAGTTTATGCCTATTCACCATGTCTTACAAATTATTATAATTAATTAATTACTCAAAATATCACAATAATTAGTTTTTTCTGTAAACACAAAACCACCCTTATCATGAAAATGAGCTTCAAAATATCGAAAATGTATTTGAAGCATATAAATCTGAATTATCACTTTATGAACATACATTTAGCATTATTTTTAAATTGCAGTAATATTTCACAGTCAATTTTACGTGTTTGGGATTGCTCACTTGTAATAAATAAGATTATTACAATGACTAATATTTAACTTTTTAAATAAAATATATACGAAAAAATGTCCTTAGTATAAAGTCTTATGCCCTATATAAACACTCAATTTATAGTCTCCCATAATGTCATCTCGATTTCTATTCTGTCTAAGATTTTCATTCTTCTTTCAGCCATCCGCGTCCCGTTTACAACAACACACTGAAAACCCTCTCAAAAGGGATCAAGAATCACAGAGATAAGGGCTAAGCGAGATCAAGGGAAGAGGGATTCAATTTTCTGCTCCGCTAAAGCATTTCTGACAACACATTTCGAGATCTCTCAATGGTCAATGTTCATCCTAGGGCTGCACTGATGGTCGATACATAGTTTTTTTTTTCCTTCTTTAGCTTCGAAGGACTTTTCAAGACTAGAAATTGCACGTTCTTCCTAAGCGGTTTAACGTTGACAGCTAAGAGATATCAGATTTCCTTCGAGTTGACAGTTACCTTCTCTCTGTAAAGTTAGCCATCGCTTAAAAAAAGTTCTTAAGTGAACTCTCTTAAGATTTGAGTAGTGGTTTGAAGGATTTTGAGTCCCTTAAATCGGTTTTCCGGAAATTCTGCTGTTTGATAGATATACAGTGCCATAGGTTATATTTCAGAATATTTGACAACGGATGGTTCCAATACTTTGTATTATATTTGTAAAGTGTATAAAAGGTATAAAAAAATTATGATATTAAACCATAGATTATATTTAGATCAAGTTTAAAATTTATATTGATCTGATATTTTTCAAATAAGATACTTTTAACAATTTTGAACGTTAAAATACGTATAGCTATAAATTGTAAATAATTAAAATGTTTTCACTTTATTTTCCCAAATGATTAATCCTATCAATTGCTTAATTCCTTTGAATTTTTTTAGTTTTTCATAAAAAAAAATATGTAGAAAAATAACATATTTTGAAGAAAATGTGAGACTAGTAATTTCAAATATTTTGTATTTAAAATGAAACACTTCTCTCAAATTACTTAAATATTTATATTTTATTTAATTGATAGCCTCAACATATATTTGTGTAATTTTTTAAATGAAAATATATTCGAAACTATGAATTATTTACAAAGCACGTAGAATCCTACGATTTCAAAAGTTATTGTTTATATAATTAATACTTTTCTTGATAATATAATATTTGTCCGAATTATATATTTTACTCTTCACATAATTTGGTTCAAATTCCTCCTCTAACGTTATAGCTATTTCACATTCAAGATTCATATAAAAAGTAACTGCTTACAATGCAGCTTTATAACATTTTTTCAAATATTTTAATAAAAAATATCAATACAAAATATTTCCTTTATAACGAAAGAAGAAAATTTATAAGATGATTATTTTAAATTATATTTCAAGAAGAGGATTATATGTATCTTCCATTTTCATTTTTCAATAAATTATGCAAAACTAATACATTGACTTGAGTTAACATCTTTTTAAAGCTACACAAGGTTTATTAGCTGACTTTATAACTTAAAACATTGATTGAATGTAATGCTGATACTATTTACTGAATCAAAGCCGAGATTTGTGGCACAAGACGCAATCCTGGCTATTCTGTGCCAAATAAAGTGTATCTGTATTCTAGACGTCAGAAAAAAAATTTCAAAAAAGAAAAATTGTTTGATAAGAAGAGGATTTGATAATCGGATTGAAAATAGAGAATGATCGCTAGAAACGCATCACCCATCTTTACCAAAAATAGTATACACCACAAGAAACAAAAGAAATTTCTAGAATACTTCAAGATCATATCGTTCTACTTATTTAAAAAATGGTAAGCAACTGATGGTAAAGACGATACTCGTGATGGTAACTTTCACTCTTAACTGAGCTTAACCACTCTTAACTGAGCTTAACCTTCTCTGTTGAGCTTAACCAGCATCGATCTTCATTAATTCTTATGTAAAACATGGTTCTGAGCACACGATTCATCTTAAACACGACCAGGAGTAGATCTCCAACTATAATCAATACGTTAGTGCTTCCAATACAAAATGTCAGCATATAATTGTTTTCTGTGTAATTTTCTATTCAACTTGCCTTTTTTGGGTACCTTATGACTTCATTTTATTTCAGAACCTCACCTTCTGAATAAACCATAATTTACTTAAATCAACACTGCTATGTATATTAGAAGTGTAGTTAAGGGGATAGAGTAGAGAAATTTGACGTATTAAATTGCTGCGGGAAGATAAAATGTTACCGACAGTGTATTGCCCACAATTTGGTGTAAGAAAATTAAGTGATCCTCAGATTTCTGACATTTTATTTAGAACCAATTTATATATATTGTTCCTGACTCAGATTCGGTTTGCTGTTATTGAGATCAGTAGAATATTAATATCTTCCCTTTTTTGGTCTACTTTATGACGTTATTTTATTTGAGAAAATTGTTTTGTGAATAAATCGTGACTTTTGTAAATAAGGGTTGCTGAATATACTAGAAGTGATGTGAATAAGCCAAGTAGTTGGTATAGAGAGATTTGTACGTACTAAACCCTTAAGAGGAGATAAAAGGATAGCGATAATATATGGCACTCGATTTGGTGCAAGAAAATTAAGTGATTGTTGGATAGCTAATGTTGTATTTTGACCCAATTTATATGTATTGTTCTTGGCTCGAATCCTGAACTCTGTTATAGAGATAAGTAAAGTATTGTAATTACATTTTTTTAAAATTTCAATACGAGTGAGTTACTGCTCTGTATTCATACTGATATTTTATTTATTGGATAATTATAAGGATTAAATAAATTTCTGTAAACTATTCAAAACTTAATATTTATTTTATTGATTAATTAATGAGTTTCTATGGATCATATTAAAACCCCAAAGAAGAGAGATAGCAACAATAGTTGTTTTATTGGTTTTGTTACATTATTAAAGATTCATATCCTTAGTGAAATATTTCCAACATTCGAAATCATTTCAAATAAACTTCACTAAGACGACTATTAAGCAAATAAAGAGACAAAGAACAATAATGTACTTCTTTAATAAAAGTCAATAATATATTCAAAAGTTTCATTTATTTTTAATCACATAATGACTTTTAACTTTTGCTTCAAATTAGTTAAAATTGTAACACATTATATAAGCATTAAAACTGGCATTATAAGTAATGGTTGGGAATTATTTTGATTTCTTTCCATAAAGAATGCTTTTCTTAAATGAGTTATTATCCAAATTTCTATTCAAGAGGAAACGATGATGAAAATATATTACAGACCTTGAACCGATTACAGATTTACAATGCATTAAATTTCCATTACAGAAACTGAAAAGAACATGCTAAAAGAAAATAATAAGAATACTTCTGTGTTGAAGCAATTTTATTCATATCAACTCCAATGTCTTTTAAATACTAAGTGTTCCCTATAGCATTGAAAATCCATCTAATAAAAGTATGAAATAATGGAAGTTAAGGCGTCTAATATAAATAAATCCCTGCAATAACATAAAAATTTCATATTTATATAATTAAAGAACAGTATATATTTATATATATATATATATATATATATATAGTTTTTGAAATATAACGAGTATTTTATACGAACTTTCTTAAATATTTATAAATAAGTATTATTAGTTGAAACCGCACTTTAAAACTACATAATTAATCCATAATTTCAAGAAAGCTGATTATTTTTACTAATGAGATTCGTTGTTGCTTGTTAAGTAGTTTATGATATTTTCGAAAATTAGCTGATTATCTAATCATTACATTTAATGAAAAGCGTTAAGTTGTCAATGGAAAAATAAGACTTTCTTTGAATGGACAGCATATTTTGATTAATTACAACGAGGACAAAGCTACTTCTGTTTATATATATATATATATATATTATTTTTAGTTAAATAAAATTTTACTTATATATGTGTCTTATATTACTTTCATTCTTTATTTGTTACTGTACGACTCTTAAGTTCTTTCTGAATTTTTGATCAAGATAAACTTTGGTAAAAAATATAATACTAAGCATTATATAAATAAATCTAGTAACCAAATCTATAAAATTTCTTTACAAAATAAAACATCTTTTCTTTGGTTAATACGAATCAAACTTAATTTTTGTGTTATTTTAATTTTTGAGGAAAATCTTATCTTTATCAGAGCTAATAAAGCATTTAACTGCTTACATTTTTAAAATAACTTACCATTAATTATACAACATACAAAATAATTTTTTAAAAGTAATCAATAGTATATTATGTGAGACATGTTCCTCTTTTGCCTTTTTCTTATTAATTAAAGTTTGATTCTGCATCGTTTTGAACTTTAAACTACAAAGTATGTACTTTTTAACTTTGAACTATGATTAAAGGTGAAGAAAAATGTTGGAATCCCTATCTCAGACTGTAAATTCTCATCTTATGCAAAAAAAAAATGATTTTAAGTCATGTTCGTTCCTTAATTAGTTTTGAATTAATGTGTACCCAGCACAACACGTGGACTAATGTCAATGAACCTCGTGCCCTTTCTTCTAGTGACGAGAGTGACACCTAATCGTATATTTTTTTCCCCCAATTGAATATAACAGGGTGAAACAACTATGAAATCCAGTTAAATTCAGCAGCTACCCCCTTATGATTATTTGACGAAATCATGTCTTGAACCCACATCTCGACTGGAACGTCGCCAGTCTCAAATAGCATAACTTAAGCTATTATGTTACCAGAGCTCTAATCTCCCTACTACATTCAGCGTGCATTGTACCCCATTTACCCGCACGATGGTCATGTGCCATATCGGATGTTGAACTCTTGATGCTAAGATATTCATATCATGACTATATGATATAGATACCATGGTTTTAATTTGACTTAAGAGAAATAAAGCTAGAAACAAAGAAAAATTAAAATAACCTAACAGATCTACTGGTATATTTTAAATGAAAATGCTCACACTAAAATTAAATAAAACTAAATAAAGCGTTAACAATTCAGAAGATTAGGCAGTAATATTATCACATAACGTTTCTTAATTGATTAAGTACGTTTTTTTTTCCTGTTGAAAAACATAAGACTATAACCTTTAGCCTTCTGTTGTTATTTCATTTTGCTGACATGGATAATAAATATTTGAAGTAGTCACAAATCAAATAGTATAATGATTAAAAAGTCATGCAGTAATGATAATAAAGTTATTTTATTCAGATCCAGTTATAATCAAAGGTAAATCATTAACCTATTTTATATGTGGTAAAGGTCCCTATATGCGTTTGATCTAACATTTAATTTAATGACTTAATAATTATCTTAACGAACCATTCGGGTTCTAGTCCTGATAAGATTTATAAATTAGTATTTGAATCCTTGATATCCTGCTAATCTTCTTTGTGTTAACTCCTAAAGCTCCTTATTAGCACAGGTATGATTTAGATAGCTCGCAATGATAATTTCATTATCTCTACCACTAACTAAGCTACCAACTCTCGCATTAAACAAGTCATTGTTTATATATACATCTCCTCATTTATATTTATTACATTTCGAAAATTCTAATTTATTCTACATAAGTCACTTTTCAATTATTAAGAGAGATATTCAAACAATATCACATACAAGTCCCAAAGTGTCAGTTAAAGGGAAAAAGTAATAAATAAAGGTTTTATTTACAAATGGAATAATATATATATATATATATATTTAAATGCAAAATAATCTATAATTTATAAATGCTTGATGCACTTAACTAAGATATCTAGACAACTGCCGATAAATTAAGTACCATAAATACTTGCTTGTATATGAGATCAAAAGAATTATTAATACTTCTAGCTGCTATAAATGATTTATTATCTTCTACTTAAAAGTTATTTTTATACCTTAAAGTCTCTCTTTAAATAAAATGTTGATTTTTTATTTTGCTTATATTTATTTAATTCTTTTGAATCAAGAAACTAAGACCAAATAGCTAAGAGAGAGCTAAACGTGTACACAAAATTTCGGCTGTATCAGAAGATAGGAAGTGATTTAAGATTTGAGTTCAAAATTAGAAGTCAGTTCCTCCCTCTTAAGATCGTTTTTGCTGAAGCGCACCATAGCATTGCAATATTATTGGAATTTTACGTGTATGAAAATTTCAACACGATTGGATGATAGAACGTAGGTTAAAATTCGAGTGTAAATTTTAAAATGTAAAGATATTTCTTTTCACTTACATGCATATTGTGACGGACTTGCTTTATTATTTAACTCTATAGCCATCATAAAAATAGTCAATAATTTCAAACTTCCAGATGAAGATGCAAAAGAGAAAGATAATTCACTTTTTTATTTATCTTTTTTATAAAAGTATAATCAAGATATCTCTTTCTTGAAACCTTCTTAACTCATTTAATACTAGTCTGTGTTTAAATAATAGAGTATTAACTTACCAAATCACTCAGTCCTGCTCAAGCAATTCTCGGTTATAGCAGATTCAACTCATATTATTCTGTTCAAAGGTTACTTCCAACTTTTTTCTATATAAATGATTAATTAAAATAATTCACTCAAATCTATAAACATCTATTAGCTTATCGTTATTCTCTGTCTCTCTTCTCTTTCCTTTTAACTCTATTTCGCTTATATATCACAATATTTAAATAAATTCACAACACTTTTTATTTTCATCTAATTTACCCGATCACATTTCATTTGGCTGGCAATGAGCTGTAATTGTTCGCAATTCAAATTACCAAAAGGTCCTCGAGGTTAGTGAAGAGAAAATCACGAATATATAGCCTAACGTCAGAATATAGACATAACAAGCTAAATAAAAGTTTGTGAAACCCTTTCTTTAACTTGCTCGTTTGTTACGAGTTAAAAAATAATATAGTTACAGAGAGTTTCTGAGCTAAATCAGTCTATTCATTTTTTCCTATTGAAAAATATAAAATTGCAGCTTACATGAAAAGTATTTTACAATTGAGTAGGTACAGGGATTTTTTCCCCCTCTTGACGGAAATAAACCACAAAATGAAAATATAATAAACATGATGTACATCATAAGGTTGTTTCGAGAGCGCAATCTATTAAAAAGAGCTTCTAGAAGATAAAGCTGAAAGAAATTAAGCCATTCTTGTGTGGAGCGAACTCTTAGCAAATAGACGTGTAATGAGTAAGCCTTTAAAATATTTGAAGAGCAATAAAACTAAGGAGTAGAGTAAGTAGGTACTGAGAATTGTCTTTACGGGTGAGTACATTACATAATCCTTCTCTCCAGGACTAAACATTTGTAGTCTCCTGTAGAGAAACAATTAATGGTGGCCCAGAATTTATGATACTATTTACTGCTAAGAGAAACGCGATTAATCTTCCTCGTTCTATTATTTCGGTTGAAGGCTAACTTCTCCGCACTGATAATAGGTGTTTCTCCATCCTAGTTTGTGATAGGTCTTTCTTCTTTTCAGCTTGTTATAATTTTCATATAGGTGATCAATCAATTATTTTTTATGATTAATCATCTATTAACAAGATCTCTTGGAAATAAGAAAGTGAAGAAAAATATACAGTTATCGGAAACAGTTTATTATAAGAAAGGTATATTAGAAACTGAAAAAAAAAATGTATTAAAAATTACATATTGTGGGAAATGGAAGAGATTTTTCTTATTACTCATTGGAAGTTATGGAAAGATATTTTAGTATAGAGATATTCTAGAAATTAGAAAAATAATATACGTATTTTTATTACCAATTGGAAATTTGGAAAAAAATATTGTAAGATCTTTCAGTTATTATTATTTGTATTTCTATTTTAATATATATATATATAATATATTATATATGTATAGTAATATATATATATATATAATATATATATAGAGAGTAATGTATATATATATATATATATATACACACAAGGTTGGCATTGGTTGGCCAACATGGCTGGCTACTAATACAAACATATTACATACACACACACACACACACACACACAATCACGTAACCACGATACGTCACGTAACACACACACACATCCACACACAATCCACAAGACACAACGGACACACACATAACACAATCATTGTAATACAAACACACACACACACACACACATCGACAACACACAATGGTTTATCATCACACACAGTCACACACACACAAATCATGGTCAACTCAACACACAATACGTATCACAACACAATACTGTATCGTCAAACGCGTCATCATCACACACAACGTCGGTTGTATCAATACACAATATCAGACAACATACGTAATAGTCAACACGTAAATCACGTATCATCAACGGTTGCCGTAATGGTCATCATCATCACGTATCAACTGAATAATCACACACACACACACAACCACGGTCAATAGTCAGCCATCATGTCATCATCAACCGTATCACGTCAACCACAATATTAACATTGGAGAGCATTATAGTAGCATATAATATAATATATATATATAATATATATATATAATATATATATATAATATATATATATATTATAATATATAATATATATATAATATATATATATATATATAATATATATATATATATATATATATATAGTATATATGTATTAAAATACCTACTATCAACTCCTTTATGGTAAATTAATTATTTTATAACTCACTTGTTTCTAACAACAAAGTTGAAAGTTTTAAATGATGTTTCCATTTTACTTAAAAATGTATATAAAATGAATTATTTTTAATAATCAGCTCGAATTTAATAAAGAAATGTACTAAATTTAAACCAAATTATTTGTAGTAAAATTAATTTGGTACAAATAATTTGGCAGCAAAATTATTGATTGACAAAATTTATTTACAATATTTTTAAACTATGAATTACAACAGTTAAATAACAATGCTGATACCGATAACATATTGGTGCCAGCGGAATCGAATATTCACGTATAATACTTCTTTTTAAACCTCATCCTCTCTAATTACATATAGTTACGCATTCCACGAAAATATGTAGCAATATGTAAAACATATTATGTTTTGTTTTGATATGTTATCATGAATTTTAACTAAAATTCATATTTTAAATAAAGAGAATATGTAAGTGATGCATACTAAAGTTTTGTTTAAGTATTTGAAATTTTTAAAAGAAGGTACATGTATAAAATTATTTATTTTTATTTTCCTGAAAAATTAGTTATTTAAATATAAATGATTTAACTTATAAAATCTTTGGCGTTGTGATTATATAACTTCGCTTAAATTAAATAGTGATTCTAGCGATTGCCATTGCACGAATGTACATAGATTATATTGTTTTCTATGCTTATACATTTAATGAACATAAATATTTAATATATAAGAAATTTTAGTATATATATATATATATATATATATATATATATATCAGATCTTTATAAAATAGGTGAAAAAAATATCGTTTTTGTAATATAGAAATAGTTTTAGTTTCATTTAAAGTTCAAAAGTTAATAACCTCGCAAACAAATGGTTACGTTATATTTTATTAAATAGAACAAATATGCTAGAATGAAAATTTTATATTACTTTAAATTTAAGCAAAGAGAGAGCTCTGTAGTAATCGTCATCAAAAATTTTATAAAATCTATTTTGTAAATGAGTGAAAGTTGAAGTTTGAGACGCTAGAGTTAAATCTGACTATTGCTTGCCAAACAATATATATCTGAGAACTAGACATATCGAAAAAATAGGGGGAAAGGTAAAAAGTGTTGAAAAAGGAGTATGGAAATAGAAAAGTTTCGCTAGGGTATCCTGGGAGTACGTCAGTTATGTTTATCAAAGACAGTAAACCCCATAGGAAAGAAAAAGATCACTAGAGTACCTGGGGCATGATGCCCGTACTTACCTAAGGAAGGCAAGTTCCCGAGGGGAAACAATTCCATGAAAAAGTTTATTTTATTCTAAAAATGATTCCGTGAATATAAAGTGAATGATACAAACTAACTCTATGGAAGTTTAGCTCTTTCCAGCATTTGATTTTACTTTGAATTTCCATTTAAATAAAATAGTACATGGTGCGGAAAGTAATGCATTCATGTAATGGAGACTTGAACGGTTTTTAAGAAAATTTCTTATTATTAGATGTTCTGCATTCAACATTGATACTTTCCATAGGGTAAAGTATCAATGACGAATTTTTAATATATTGTATAAATCACCCACGAGTTTTAAATTCAACATTTTTACGTGTATGAGATTTGTTAGTATTGAAGCTACTATAATTAAATTTACTTTCGGGTATATGAAATAACAATGTACAGTGAGTAATTATTAACTATTTTCACACTTAACTAGAGTTGAATAGCAGGATAATCTCAGGTGATATTTTACTCTCCATACCTGCCTATTATGCATGAAATATGTTTTATTTATTTAATAAACTTTAGACTAGAAAAGACATAGCTTCCTATTCAAATTAATTTTAATTGATTCCTTATAAAACACGTGTGGAAATTTTCAATTAATACCTAATTTCCACACAGCATTACATGAATGCATTAAGACTAATGGCAACTAGTAGACTAGTAGATCTAATAATAATCAATGTTTTTAGAAATTTTCAACCTTAAACTTAAGGTCCGAATAATTTAATATCATCCATAATTTAATCGAATATCATCATTAAGAAAAAACAATTGAGAAAAATCTCCATTCAAAATCTTTAATTAGGTTAATTACTTCAAACCCAAATGGGTACTTTAGGACTTATTGTAAATAAAATTGTGTATATTCTCAATTTTAAAATACTTGTAATATGAAAAAAAAATATTACTTGTCATAAAGTTTTTTAACAATTTTCTGTTTGGGGGATGTAAGTAAATGTCACATTTTACACATCTTAAGGTACGTATACATTTCAGAGCTCGATGAAATTAAGACATCTCTGTTTAAAAGGTCTCAGGACTTTGAAACTTCCAGACTTTTGAAGTTTTCACTATATATACATATATATATATATATATATATATATATATATATATATATATATATATATATATATATATATATTAGAGTCCCATTTTTTCAGAACACTTGGTGCCAAAACCTTAATGATACTTCCAAAACTTCCAGAGTTATCTAGAAACATGAAATTATATATATATTATATAGTATATATATATATATATATATATATATATATATATATATATATATATAGTCTTCTAATACATGTTAACTTTTTTAAAATTCAACTTCATTTCTTTAAGGTACACGAACACGTTCGGAGTACTTTTTTTAAAAAACATTATTTAGAGAAAAATTTATACCCTTTTTAACTTCAGTTTCAATGTAAATAAGGTATGTTAAACTGATATTTGCAATAAATTACTTAAGTTTCACAAAATTAGCAAATTTATAGAGAATTTTAAAGAAATTTTAGAAAAGTTTCAAAAATGCTACATGAAAATGTTTTCACCTAATTTATGTAAATTTAGTATCAAAATAAACCTTATACATGTACCTAGGGCTGGGCCTAAAATATTATGGCTATTTAAAAAAATAAAAATTTCAGAGCCAGTCGAAGAGCTATTACAAGAAATTTACCATATTTTACAACGTTGTTATACGAATAATAGGCCATAATTTTAAAAATATTCTTATTATGAACATTATTTTAGACCAAGCCCTAGACAACATTATGAGAAAAGATAATACCAAGTTTCAAAGAAATTTATCAGTAATATTTTGAGTTATCATTTTTGGAATTTTCAAAATATGCGAAAAAACTGATTTTGAGAAAAATGCATTTTTAGTACAATTTATCATATATTTTCTATATACACACAATCACTTACTTAAAATTCACCAGTTTTATAGCTGACACCTTCTCTTTGCTCATTTTTAACCATTTTTTTCTTTTTAGCTAACCTATTTTTTTTTCTGGCAACTTTTACCGTTGAAAAAGAATGTCGTTTAGATTCTGTGACTCGAACTTCATCTAGTTCTGCAAAACCTTTTAATGTAAATGCACCAATAGGCACATTGAAATGTTTCAATACATCCAATAATCCTTGAAATCCCTTATTAAATTGAATTACTGCCATATATCCTCCTAATCGCAGTGTTGGTAATGGAACAAAGACGTCTTTTGGAATGAATTTCCACAAAATTCCATTGAAGCACTCATTTGCATTTTGAGTTTTTCCTGGTAAGCATTTCTCCAGTAGGCTTTTGTCGCATAATTTCATATATATTGGTTTTATAATGTTAACCAGATTTTGTGGAAGTCCTTTAGACTTGTCCTTATAGATTTGTTTATTGAGTGATACAGCTCGTTGATATTTGCACCAGCTATCCGGTCCAACAGGGCATTGGCCGTGCATTGGTTGTTTTGCATTTGAACAACAGTGAAAAAATGCTGCAATTACTGCATGTTGCATACCTTCTAAATTATTCACATTGTCACGGATAGCTATGCCATAATAATTTTGCAACTTATCGATGAAGGCATCTGTCAGTTTTCCCCGTCCTCCAAGCCCTTTTCGTGTTGATTTCAATTTTCTTAATCTTGTTCCAACACGTTTTTGTATATGTCCTATACATTTATATTTTGTAACGGTATTCTGGCCATAAATATTTTTCACAGCATCATACGCTTTGGAGTCACCATCTCCAAAAAAGCTTACATATTGTAATTTCCTCATTTCAACCGAACGTTCAAAAAGGCGATATACGCCAACAGGTTCCATAGCACCAGATGATCCTGTATGCTTTGCACAGTTATGAATGGTGTTTAATCCTTCATTTTTTGAATCGCAAAGTCTACATACTTTAGACATGAATTCAATGTCTAATACCTTCCCTGTATCTATTGAAATAACAGAGACACATCCATTCAAGGATGAATATCCTCTGTGTTGCCAAGTTCCATCAACCGACACACCACATTGAGATAATTCAGAATCATTTTCATTACCTCTAATTTCCAAAGCAGCTTCAATCATAGTATTACACGCTACGTAGCTAGCAGCAACTTCAAGTTTTTTCTCAAGGAAACCAAATGCTGTCTTTGAAGGAACATTTATATTAATGGCGGAACAAAGTTTTTTGGCCGCAGAATATCCTTTGCCAATGACTCTCATACCAAAAACAAATGCAAGATTAATATTATGCAATTTGTTTATTTTATCAGATGAACAAAAAGAGAAGGAATAGTCACAGTTTTCACATTTTAAAGTCATGTTCATGGCTAATCCAAAAACAGATTCTTGCATTACATTAATACTTCTTTTAAAACATACAGGACAACATAATAAAGAAATTACATGACTGAAAATTCCTAAGTTAAAAATAACATTTTTTTCATCATTTTCAGTAACATCTGAAGGTTTGAAAGAATTCATCAATTTTGTTTCACTGGCAGTTGAAATATCTACATCTTTACTAATTTTTTCATTCTCTGGAACTGGAACATTATTAGAGTACCTATTTCCTTTGAACTGTCTTTTACGAGAATAACTTTTATTTCTGTTATTTCCCATAGCTGTAAAAATACTAATACCAGAAAGAAAATTCAGTATTGTTTCAAATAAAAAGTAATAAGTTTTGTTATGCAACTACACAAGCACAGTTGTCAACAAATCAAGCTGTATGTAAATAAAACAATTATTGCCAGATTTCCTTAAATTCTACGTCGTCAGACACTAGCACAATGCTTAATTATTTTAAATATTGCATCAAATGTTTTCTAAATTTATATTAAAAATAAATATGGTATTTTAATTCCGTTTGACATCTTTAAAGGGCATTTAAATGCTGACTTCCGGTCATTTAAATACCCACATCCGGTTTTTTGAGCTTTAATAATTCTTTAATATCTTGGCTATTAAGTGACGTAGAAACAAAATAAAAACAGTTTTATAAAGCTAAATAAATGCTTTATTCAAGAAAACAAAAAACTGAAAATGTGATTTTTTTCGAAAATTGACCATTTCAACGTGTTCGTATACCTTAAGCAAAAAGTTTCAGATTGCGTGCTGGATTTCAAAGGAACTATTAATCAAATTAATTTGAACTTTGATATACATGCTCAAAATAAGTTTTTTATGACTAATACATCCTATTCTTAGATAATTTATCAACAGAAAAAAATTTATATGACTTTTAATTGGATTTACTTCTTAAAATTTCAATAGTTTCTGAAGAATTGTATCAAAAAATATTTTTCCACTAATTTTTGTGAAAAGTATTTAAAACTTAAAAACTTAACATGTAGCGATTAAATAATATTTCTAAAGCAAATTTTCATTAATACCGTCCTCCAGAGCCTAGCTAGTAGTAAAATATTTGTTTTGTAATTTTTGAAAATAAAAAGTGTTCAATTTGCGTCTTGTTATAACTTTTGGAAATTTCTTAAAAAAATACGTGAAAGTATGAAAATTATTGTAAATATATGAATGGATATTATTTGGTAAAAATTTAAAATTTTGCTTTGTTTCATTGGTAACTTATATTGGTTAAAAAATTGATGTTTTTTTGCATGCACTGATAATCGTCTTGAAACCCCTTACGTATTGAATTCCCTTTGTACTCATCAGAAAGCAGACAGGAGACTAATCAGCATTAGCTCTCTACGAGTGTTTTGCGAACAGTCTTTTGATGCGTTTACATTGAGCTTAATCGCTCATGTAAAGGTGCGTTCACATTTGTATAGCACACTTGCACTCGGTGCGTATTACTTACGAACCGAGAACTCTGTTTGCAAGTATATACACAACCTCTATGTGAGATAATCCCTTACGTCCTTTATCACAGCATTTTATCTGACTTTAATTGTTTAGCGAAATGTCATTTCTCGTCAAATATTGTATGTCCCCATTTTAATTCCTTTCTTTTTCATTTGAGGAAAGGTATCGTAAAAGCACTGTTTTAGATTTGAAGACACCCATTTAGGCATCTGTAATTTACAACAAAAAATTTTCAGCAATATTCAAAGTAAATATTTTTTTTAATATTTCGTTTAAAATAATAATTATATATATCTTGATCTAAAATTACATCCAAAACAGTTACATTAATTGTGCTATTGAAAAAATTAAAGAAACTTACCTCTTGGTCAGTGAATTCTCGTGTTTTATTTTTCTACCGTTTTTAAACTAAGGTAACACGTTTACCCTTTATGTTATAGTAGTGTCTTTTCTTTGGAGAACTATTTAAACAGTCTATTTTCTACGTACCTTAAATTCGAAGGCTAGTAAATAATATTTTTTTAATTGTGCATGCATTTTATAAAAGTATCCAAATGAGAGCCTTGGTTTGTGAAAAGACGAGAACTTCAAAGAGATATCAAAAACTTAACATGCAACTACTTAGTTTATTTCAACCTGCCTGAATAATCAAGCATTTTATTACTATCTTATGCTTTATAACAATATTTAAAAGATTATGGGAATTCGTTTCATGCTAAGAAAACATTATGATATTTTATGTATTTCAGACGTTTTTAATAAAAGAATAAATTCGTGCTTATATAATTTACTATTTGCTTCTAGAAATATTTTATAAATGTAAACTTAGTTACTTTGTTCGTGAAAAGTTGGAAACCACTTATTAGAGAGCTGAAATAGTTGTGGGATGAAATTTTTTTCTTGTCACGAGACTCTTCTTCACCATTCAGATACATTATACGTAATAAAGAACAAATTAAGCCGATTAACTTCCTTAACTAGCATCGTAACCATAAAATAGAATCATTGTTCCTTTACAACAGTCTTTTAGAACCATTTCCTTCCGAAACAAAAGGAACAATAGAAAAAGAAAATAGTAAACTTACAGTAAGAGTTACAATCCTAGTACAGGGAATAAATTTGAGATATCTATTATTAATGTACGATTTTCTCACTGTACTTTTTAGTATTGATTTCTTTATTCTTAGAAAATTATCTCATACGTATCTTTATTTAGTACTACTCGAGCCTCATAAAAGCATGGGTTTATGAAAAGAAATTAAATTCATTGTGAACCTCATTCAACGGTCACCTTCGTATTAAGTAACTTGCTCTTAACGAGCAAAACAAGTTGTAAAAGAAATTGACTAGCTTAACGACTGACGTTTCATATAACGAGTGACGAGGAGAAGGAAAGTCAGATTGGTGTGCTTGCTGCATCAGTCCGTGATTAGCACTCGTTCCGCTAGTTCATAGTGCAGCCTGGGATTATACATTTTCCAAGCTTGTGTTCTGTTCTTGTCGAAGCTGTAGTAAAAGAGATTGTGTCTTTGCCCAAAATTATGCGACTGAAGGTAGTTAATATATCAATGAGCTTAAAGAAATGTACAACCATGAGCGGCTCACTGAAGAACTTAGAAAGTTGCATTATGTTTAACTGCTAGAAGTCGTGGTGAAAAGTTTACCATATCAAAATGTAACAGCAAACGATAATCTTCTGGCGCAGTAACAGAAATACTATAAGCATACGAAACAGTACAGGCAGGGAGAAGCAATTTTGTAATAAAGTAGTAGTCGCTATGAACACTAAAAATGTAATGAATTGTAATGATGTGTCGTATTTTCACTAAATTTTGAAGCATAGGCAGAAAAAGTGTCTCTAAGTAGCTTTCTAGCAAATAAGAATTAGGTATTTATCAGAAATAATAAGCTATTTTTGGTTTTTTTTTCTTCTGCAAACTGAATAGGTATTCCAAATTTCTTCATCCTGCGATAAAAGAAAAGACGAAAATCATCCACTATTCTAAATTTTGTAATTATAATCTACTTTAAATAAACGTTATACATAAACTTTTCTGTGTATTTTTTCAGCGTGAAGTACATTATAACGTACTTTACGTTAATTAATTTTTTGAATATTGTTTTACAACGAATGCTTCGCTTTACGAGCAATATTTTGGAACGAATTACGCTCTTTAAGTTCACTGTAAACTTCTGAAAATCATAAAAATACAAACGCAAAAGACTGTCACAGCAGATATATAATCTACATATAATTATTTCTCCTTTACGGAAGGCTTTTTTTTACGATTTTACATTCTCAATATATAAATGCACCTATTCTAAAATTCTTGAATGTTTCTTTTTATACAACAAAACGCATTTTTAAGATTAATATGGGGCAACAAATATCTAGCAAAAATTAATAGTATAAGTGTAAAGTGATTTTATTAACATATACGAGGTATTTTTGCTTAAAATAAAAAATGGAAATATTTTTGAAATGCAATAATTATTATCATGTTATCGTAAGCTTCTAACACAATGATTTTTTTTTATTAATGACACTTTAATTTCTTCTTATCATAAACGTAAATGCTTAGAAACAGAGTTATTACATGCCTTTTTGCACAATAGAATTCATATTATTATAGCTATTTTTACTCTATTTTGATTTAAATACTTTAATACTACACCACAAATTGCTTTTAATAATCTTGTCCATATTGGAACAAAAAAAAGACGAATTATTTAGAAAGAAAAGTTCTTAATTTAAGGATCAAGACAAAATGTTAGAAATAGAATCGAATGATGCCCATACTTGCTTGAGATTTTGCCTTTAATTGTTTAAATAATTTCTAAACGTATAAAGAAAATAATTTCAGTTTTAAAATAAATCGTACAAAATCCATCGTCATTATGTGAGAATAATCATTAGTCTAATGATAAATTTAGACGAAAATAATCATCATTAAATGCGAAATCATAAGCTCTAAAACATTTCTCATTATTAGTGAAATGAAACAGTTAATTTATATACGAATGTTTCGGGTTTTTCCCCCTGGGATATTTGCGTTTTTATTTTATTCAACAAATTTGTGTGCATTCCTGTTAGCTTAGTGGTTATGATCGCTAACTCACGCGAGTGTTGTTTTCTTCGAGTTGTGAGTTCGAAACCTGATGCCCCTGAAGACCCGCTGTGTAGCGGGGCTGATGTATTGATGTATATTAAATGTTTCGAAGTTCCAAGTCCTACTGTGGAGTGGTGTGGAAATTTAGAGAAGGTATTTCTAGCCTAGATGTAATCTTTTCCACTTAAGCAAAGTTAAAAACTACGAGGTCCATCGCCAATCAATACAGTAAATCAGCTTTCTTATAAAGCTTATTCAATACAGTAAATCAGCTTTCTTATAAAGCTTATTCAATACAGTAAATCAGCCCAATTTGTGCTTATTTACTGTATTGAATAAGCTTATATAAGAAACGTCACACTAAAGCTCTATTAAGAACCTACCTCACAGTTTTCAATCACAATTATGTGACGAGGACGACACTCGACTTAATGATCTAAATTGGTGGCCGTACAATGGGCCCTTAGACATTCAGTTGTATTAATGTTTCACAGTCTACGTTATTTCTCATAGCCGGCTACAAATCTCATAAACATACCCATTAGGACACCACTGCTATTTAAATTATGAATACT
Organism: Nephila pilipes; assembly: GCA_019974015.1. NCBI lineage: Eukaryota > Metazoa > Arthropoda > Arachnida > Araneae > Nephilidae > Nephila > Nephila pilipes. Next base: position 125,787 of record BMAW01086271.1, read on the forward strand.
GAAAGCAGAATCTCGATGTGTTATCTAATTTTGATAGCTAACATGAAATCCAGCACATTCCCGAACAAGTTATTTACCAACAAAATTAGAGAAATTGAGGTAACACACGGAAAGAAAAAAAAACACGTAGCTGAAACAAAATGAATGCTTATTTTAACAAAATATAATTAAATGCAATTCTTTTATTGGGATGAGAATCGTTGTTAAAACTTCATTTACATAAAGTAAAACAAAACAAATTTGTAACGATTGGGAAGCCTGCTTCTCCTCAACTGTCCTTCTGCATACTACCTAGAAGTTAGTTGATTCCAATCACTCAACTTACAAATTATGCAAAACAGAGGTACTATATTTAGGTGTAGTGAGATAGCAGCATATGTAGGAGAGAAGAGAAGCCAGAAGAAAATGATAGCGAGATACAATCTGCAGAAACAATGATAGATTTGAAGTTGGAGTGCTAGAATGAGGTTGGTGGAAATAGAGGACAACAGATAAGTAGTAGTACTTGATACTCTTTGTTTAAAGACACATGAGGGTTGCTACAACAGACATTATATTGAAGGTAGATAAACTGAATGTTGGTTATTCTATAAAATTTTCAGTTAAAGATGTATTTGTTTATTTATTTTATATTTGACTAAATTTTATTTATTAAAAATATTTAAAAATCAATTACATGATAGAATTGAACAAGTGGTGTGACAAACTTACTTAAAATAAAGAAATGCACAAGTATCTATGTGAGAAAAGGGCTAAAAATTACCTTTTTTTTTTAACGACAGGTGGCATTACTAAGAAAAATTGGTATTATCTATTTGTGCTGCTATCTGTTAAATGTTGCAAAAACAAATTTTAACTTCGACCCCTACATTAGCTTTGACTGATGCCGAGTCGATTTGTTACCGTCAGTGAGACGTTGACTCATCTCTCATTATATGCCAGAAACCAAGAAACAATTTAAACAATAGGTTGCTTCCAATGAATCCACTCCAGAGAAGATGGTATCCCTTGCCGAAATGTTGTGGTGACGACTTTTTGGGATAAGATTGACGTTATACTTACTCATGGACTTCTGGGGGGAAAGATACATAACATACCTGGATATATAGTTACACTATGTGTGTAAGAGATACTTCATTTTTCTAATTCCCATTCCTAACACGGGTATTTTTTGAACTGCCATCGTGGTGATCTGCATAACTGGACTATAAATTTTTCTTTTGACTACGAGTTTACGAATAAATTAACATTCTCCTATGAAAAAAATTATATTTTCCAGTTTATTTATTATCATAGGAATATATAATTAGTATTATTCATTAAACAGATTAAAATCCATATTAATATTTAAGAATTGCCGAGAATATTTGGAAGGGGTTATACATATTTCGAGAGGCCATCCCCCCGCTCCACACATGGTGCACAAAGGTTATTACATAGCAGGGATTGGCGAAATTTTAGTTTCCTACTTGTGCGTATTTTAGAATACTCGTATTACTAAACTTTATGCTCTAAATGCTCATAAATGTACAAAATGCATTGCAAAATGTCTGAAATATCACAAATAGAAAGTCTTATTCAATTCAATCAGACCACAAGAAAAAAAAACGAATCTGGTGCAAAACTTATCATATAAATTAGCATATAAGTTAATGTAAATTAATTGTTAAAATCCGTTTTCATTTTTACTTAAAAGTTAACTTACTACATAAATTACTTTAACAATTTAGAAACAGATTTCTGTTTCTATAGGTACTTAACTTTAAAGAGTAGTTCATTTTTTATTTAACTTCATATAATTATAGTAATAAACGAAAAATTCATATTTTTGGCGAATTCTTTTAAAAATTGTGGAAATTTTATCCTTTAATAAACAAGCTTACTATTATTTAAGTAAGAATTTACAGTAGTTTTGAAAGTGGTTTTGCTTCTGCACGAAAAAAAGAATATTAAAAAAATTCTAAAAAAAAAAGAGAAGTACTTTATAATGTAACATTGTTAATAATGTTCAAAGCTGCAGAAAGTGATGCTTAAAATTTAAATTAATTTTTTTTAATGCTTTTATAAGGATGTTGCGTAAAATTGCCTTGTAAGCATGCCATGTAAAGAAACTTATTAGTCACGCTATGATATGTATTGTTTACTAAAATTATGTAATCCGTAATTTAAAAAAAAATGCTTTCTACCAAAATTTTTATCTTAATTATTTTGTGATGGTATCCGTGTACAAAAAAAATAATGATTTTAAAAATCAGCGAACTTAGTTACATCCATAAAAGCAAGATAACGTAAGTTGGAGAGAAGATGCTTTTACATAATTAATTACAAAAATTTCTTTTGTTTCTATTCATAATAAGAATAATGTCTAAACCTTATGTTCATTTGTTAGGAACAACCAAAATCTGTAAATGTTTTTGTTGGTAAAACTTATTAAATGGTTTCCAACATTTACGGCAGAAATTAAACAAATTTTTTATACATCTACTGATCTAAATTATACATATAATATATATATATATATATAAAGAGAAAGAGAATCAAATAAAATACTTCAATGTTGTAATTTATTGTTATATTTCTTATTGCATCATCAGTTTATCGAGGTTGCAGAAAACCAATACTTATACAACGAATTTAAATATTTTTACCATAATCACCATATTTAGATCCAACTGATTAATTACTGTATGTCATTTGCATTTTAGTTAGTGAATTTATGCCGTACAGCATTTAATTGTAAAAATAATAATTTCCTAGGAATACTTTTGATGTATTTTGTGCTAATATACCCTCGGAAACCTTTTTTTTTTTCTATCAAAGACACACATTTAATTACTTCATGCATTTATACCTTTTAATAAAAAAATGAAACAGATCTGTATCAACCATGTTTTCTTATGTAAATTACTGAAATTTATGAAATAGACTTTTAGGAAACAGATGCATCAATTATTAAGGAAATATTTACATATACTAGGCACAGAAAAACTAATATTTGTTATAGAATGCTTATTTCAATTGTGTGTGCATCAAAAACTCGAGAGTGTGTATTTGCCATCTACTTTGAATTTCTACTACAGTGTCTGGTACAAAAAAAAATTTGAATTACATTTCAAATAAATATTAATGTAATATTTAATCGTTACATACATATGAAAGCTTATATCATTAGCATTTGTAAATCTCTTATTGAAATTTAAGGTAATTCGCACGGAATTGTGTGTTAGAAATACGAGATAATGCTAATTTCGTTTGTTTCATTTTAGCATCTACCTTATAAAATTACTGAGATAAATCATTTGTTGCTTTAAAAACTTAATAACAATGGCCGAAATTTAAATAAAAACAATACTGCTCTAGCTTTGATTAGTTATTAAAATGAAATGCAATTGCATTGATATTTTATAGCAAATTTCTCCTCTATTGCATTTGCTATCATTATTTTTAAACTTAAGTTACAAAATTTCATTTTATAGTAACTATCAAACCTTACTTTTTATGCACATTGATGAAAAAAATTGTAGTAATATTAATTGTAAGCTATTGAGGTGAAGTCTAAGCTCTTACGAACAATCAAATTCAGGATTAAAAATACATTACAAATCTTTAAGAAATGCTTACTAAAATGGTATTTTTTAAAATATTTGAAATATATATTTTAATCATTTTCATATTATAAGCATTAATTATGTGTTTTTCTGACCCACCTCCCCCAAGCTATTTTCCCTCTAACTTTTAATTTTTCTTAAATTTATTTAGCGTAGTTAAAAAAAAAATATTTGACAGATCTAACAAACACACAGCTTTTATTTGAATTTTAAATGATGTTCTTGAAGTTTCATTAAATTTAATTATCATATTTTGCAAAAATTAATTTTAATTACAAAATATCAGAAAACTAATTAAAACTCTCTATAAAACCTTTCTGAACAAACCAATCTCGTTTATTGCCCACAATACTTTCATTTCCCAATAAAGAAGTAAAACTCTAACACCAAACCAATGCTCCTGTTGTTAGAAAATCACAGAAATTCCCTCCAGAATAACATGAAAGCAAACTTATAGAGCTCTGAATCCCGCCTTTGAACATCCAACCACCGCCTTAACTACACATCTATACAAGGAAACGACAGAGCAATCGCTGCAGCTACTCCATTGGTAATCCGGACTTGACATGAACATCAGACTTTCCTTCTATCTACTGTAGCAGGCACGACAGAGTCACATTCCTAGGATCTTTGGGGAATGTTATTCGAATCACCGATCATTTGGCATGTACTACGCATCACCTAACTCCGTCGTCACCAACGTTACAAGGCACGTGGTATCCCGGTCATTTCGTTGGATTCTGTTTGAACATGCTAAGTGCCCTATGTGATGCAGAAAAGGAAACATTGCTTCGACTAACTAACTTATTGATCGCGGCTTGTACTCTATCGAATACCATGTTTAGAAATAATTGTTATGCATTTTGTGTTTCAGAGATTTATTTGTCGTACGGTGTTGTTTTATTGGTAGTTAGGAAATGTGATAGTTAAATTAATATATTCAGCACTGAAACTGTTTTATCTAATTAAAAGCAAGACTTGTAAGAAATTAAAAATAAATAAATAAAAGAAAATAATTCATAATACTTCACTAAACTTTTAAATTAAATTATAAATGATATTTTTAATGTATGAATTCCTTTACTAAATGTTGTACTATAAACATCGAAAGTATGCTTTTCTTTAAATTTCGAGCTCTTTTATATAATAAAAAATAAACTCAAGGCCTTCAAGTTAGAGGCATTTCTACAATTTTTTTTTAAGAATATTAGTAATAGTCATATAAATATGTAAAAAGCTACATTTTCTTCAATATATTTAGTAGATACTTTTAATGAATTCTAATGATACATTCGTCTGCGTTGAAGTATTTCTTTATAACATTTATCTAAGTTACATATTAAGTAAAGGTGTTAAAAATAACCTAACAATACTAAAATAATATTGCACTAATTATAAATAAAGTTAATATAAAGTAAATATATTAAAAGTTATAGATTATTTAAGTACTGAAAATTGAGAAATAAGTATTATTGTTAAGTAACATAGTATTGAGTCTTGTGACTCAACGATGCATTATAACACACGATACGGAATTCATTGATATTTTATTAATATCACACTTAGAAACAACAAGAGTGATTAGAGAAGCAGAATTACTCAAGAAGACCGAACTTCCTAAATAGCTCAGAACTATCAAACCTGTCTCCAGGGCTAAACCTACTATTATAGTAAGGAGAGAAGAACAGCGAGTGATAATCCTGTTAAAAGATTATTGACAACATCCCTCAAGATTTTTAGTTCCGATGAATTGTACTTTATGATCTCTTGAGTTAAAATTGGTTTCTCCAAACTTCCCCATCACGCCAACGAAAGAACTTTTAGCCTCGACAGATTTAACATGCTTCAGCTCCTTAACATGACATGTGACTTTAGAATATGCACTCATAGTTTTTGATAGTTTTCTTCTTACTTGTAACAATAAATATAGAAAAGATTAATATGTAAACTAAAACAGCCCTTTATTTTAAAATATTTCTTCAATGAAAAAGGTTTAGGTTTGGTTTTACTAATGTCGCAGTGGAAGCAACATGAGAGTGATTGGCGACGTACTTCGTAACTTTGAACCCCGGTTAAGTGACGAGGATGATACCAGAGCTGGCACCCTATCTCCTAACTTCCACACTACCCCTTTGGGAACACTTTGGACCCCCTACAGATTTAACATCCATCATCTCTAGCTTTTCGGCGAGTTTTTAGTGGCATTAAGGCTCAAACCCGCGACTCGAAGAAAACTACTGGCCGCGAGTCCATGACCATGACCACTAGGCCACCGCGGCCTCAATAAAAATGACCTTGACATATATTGACCTCACCAAAATAGAATATTATGATGTTAAATAATGAAAACAATGGAATTTCTAAAAAATTATTTTAAAAAAAATATCCAAAGTATAGGCGTAAAAATTGTTCTAATTGAAATATCAGTCATTTTTGTAAGACAAATACTTTATTTTTTTTATTATTTATTTTATTGTTATATTTTATTATACAAATACTCACATTCTAAATACCTGGAATCATTTTTATTGTTACAGACAATGAAATATATTCGTTTTCCGTGAATACTCACTTAATTATGACAGTAGTCTATTAATATTTCAAATGAATTTCATTCCTAATGCAGCAACATTCGGTACATCGAACTTATTTATAACATAACTATACTAAATCCCTGTTGAAGTTCAAATGTTACTTAAAAGCCCAAAACGGGTAAAACTTCGATTTGCAATAGAAAAGTATCCACAAATCCATACTAAAATTTAGATTCGAAGAAATCATACGTCAGCAGTTTCCTGTAATTTTGTTTCCAATGCTGAAAAATTAATTTAAAAGCTTACGTTTTAGTTTAAAATATCATTATATTACATTAGTAGTAGTGTTAATTTTATTTTTTGATGTTTTAAATAACTAACAGGAATAAAATTTATTAATATTTAATACTAATTTAGAAGTGGAAGAAAAATAAGAAAATTCTATCAATCCATGAATGGAGAAACGTTTTATTTATCATCATAATTGAATGATTAAAAACAACTAGAAAGCTATATTTAATATTTTCTTCTCCTAACTCAACTAAATTACATAAAAAACTGAAAATATATTCATTAATATTAGTTTTTGTGAAAGAAGTAAAATATTAGTTTTTGACGTATCATTTTTTATAAATTTTTAATTACAAATATCCTAATCATTGGGTAATAAAATATTTTTCTCGATTTCATTGAAAACAAAAGCAGTTAAAAAAGATGTGTATCTTATATTTAGTAAAAGTTAAAAGACAACAAACAAATGTCTCTCATGCGTGACTACAAAGTGTTTCTCTCTAAGGTAAAAAGGGAGAAAGGAACCTATTTCTACCCTAAAACTTAAAGAACAAGCTATTCAAAGAAAAGACTGTTTACGCCATCAGTTTGTGCTCTCGTTTCAGTAATTTTTTTCTTCTTTCAGAAACCCATTTTAAGGTACTTTAACTTATCGGCACAATGAATGTATGGGAACAAAAGCACAGTAAAACTCTTTTTTTTTTCTTCTCGTTCCAATACCGTGAAAGAAAGCTGCAGAGCGTGGAGCTTGCATTAAAGACGGCCCGTTGGAAAAATCTCCCCCCCCCCACCATTGGGAAAAGACGGTAATTGTAAAACCTGAAAACATTTTTACATTCGCACTCTTAAGTAGCGAAAAAAAGTAAGACTTTTTTTTGGCTGCTTCTCGTATCCTTAAAAGCGATACTTTGCTCATCATTATGTTGAAAGATTCGAAACAATGCAAAAAAGTGATTCATTTGGGTATGTATGCAAAAAGCAGGATCGATCCAGAGATCTTTAACTTTCTATCAATAGATGGCACCACTAGCAAATGAAACGAGTATAAAGTTTGCTTATTGTTGTCTTTTATGTTAAATTGATCGAAAGTGTTAGAGTAAATGAAAAATCAGAGTGTATATTATAAAATAAATAAAAGAAAATCAAGAAAAATGAATTGATGAGTGTATTCAAACCACCTTCATGGGTTTAGCTTTAGTAATTAAAATATGTAGTTTTCTACGTTGAAATAATTTCTTTGCCCAACTTGAATAGCAAAAAAAATATAAGTTGTATAATTATTTTCACTGAAATGAGTGATTGAAGGCGGCATTTAATCTCTAAGTGATCAGGAAATTTTTAAAAAAAATAGTCAAGCAATAAATGCAAACAGTCCATTTATAATTTTATTCATTAAAATATTAGTCTTTTTTTTTTATTTGAAAGCAATTCAATATGAAATTAAAATTTATTTTACTGAATGCGAGAGTAAAGTAATATATTCCTATTTAATCAGTTAACTGATTGATTGTTTTTTTCTAACTTAGCACATCGAAGCAACATGACGGTTATTGGTAACGTCAGTCAAATGACTAGGATGACTTGGATATTCGACAGATTTATGGTGGATCAGCTCCGCTACACGGCGAGTACTTGGTATCATCTGGACTCTAACTCACGACTCTTATACATTGTTATGGAAAAAATGTCACCATAGTTAAATTTGGGTGCTGATAAGAAATGTATATATATATAGCATGTTTTTATATTGCATATATATATATATATATATATATTTGTGTGTATGTGCGCGCGAGTATGTGTGTGTGTGCGCGCACATGTGTATGTGTTTCATCACATCATCATCTTTATTTCTCTTTTTAACACGAAACTAAATTTTTCTAACTGGTACCTCAAGAAATAAACTATAATTGTCTCTCTGGCTATAAAACCATCGTTTTATAGTACCTCACGTGTTGTGCACTCCCTTTTTACTCAGGAATTAATGAAAAGGAGAGGGGGGGGGTCCCATTCTACACGGGAATAAAAACCATCACTAACCTTTACTGCTTTTTCCTTCTCCGTCTCTTAGCTGACACAAGCTGAGTGATTTATGCAAATATGCTCGCATGCATTATTTCGGCAAGGCTTCGAATTATAAAAGCATAAAATGATCCGAATTCGTTCAATGAAATAAAGCATTCTTTATTAATAACGATTGTCTTATTTTCCTGAATATGAACATCAATAATAACATCGTCTAGATGTGTCATATATATATATTGAATCTGATTAATGTAATTAATACAGAAACTCCCTAAAAATTATAATAGTTAAAATATTAGTTTAACACACAAAACAATAATACTGAACACTTAACTGTTTCAAAATGTAATCTTTAATTGTGAACTTTATTTAAAACTCCTACACTGACCGAAATACATGTTTGCTATTGTAATACATAATAAATTATTCTTTTGAGATTTAACATTGTCTTTTGTTCATTATTTCGAAATGTAACACTATCGTAATATTTGAAACTTGAACTCTTGTATAACAACGGTTTATTTTAGAAATGCTGAAATTCATGCGAAACTAAGAATTTTTATCTAAGTCTAAAATCATTTGCTTCATATTTAAAGAGTTTTTCTTTTTAGAAATTTCAATATAGAAGCCACACCATATTTAAAACGATATACCAAAAGTACTACTGTCTGAAATAAATTAAAATTTATTATATTGAAGTTTTAACTCACATGTGCATTTAATATTTAAATGATCTCTATTCGATTATTTGAAGTAAAGTAAACAATGTCTACATTCATCAAAATCTATTAAAAATGTTTTGTTCTGCGATGTAGAAAGGTGTTGTCTGTATGTATTTCACGACGCGACGAAATCAAAACTTTACTTACAACAGCAATTATTGTTGCTACAACTAACATATTTATATTTTCAACGTAAAGAGTTTCGCAAACAAAAGGAAGTAATTATTACCAGTAATTTACTAATATTAATTAAATTTGAGAAGCTTATAATAATTATATTTTAAACATGATTTGCCGGCCAAAAAAAACCGTTAGAAACTTCTGTTATATCAAATTATGTCATTAATGCAAATATTAACAGGGAGCAAATATTTACAATGCTTTCACAAAATAAATATTTGTCATAATCATCAAAAACTAACATAAGGTAAATGTTCCATAAAGTATTGATTTAAAACTACAAGACGTTCAGTGTAAGACGCTGGGGTTTGAATTTGTTTCTGGACATATTTAATTATATTTGCAAGCATTTGTTGAAACAAAAGTATCCGAAGAAATTAGTTATACCATTTATAACTTCATATACAATTTTGTTTCCAAAGATTAAAAATATTTAATTATTGTAGCTAATGGATATTAACTTCTGTGTCAAACTGCACATTTCTAATGCGCAAATTAAAGTCTGTATTATTGTTAACTATTGACTTGTGTAATAATTTTTTCTTAAAGTTGTTGTCCCAGTTCTTTCAAGAGTATATAAATAATGTCATTATAAAGCTTTTGATGATCCGTCAGAAATTATTGATAGTGGTATTAACATCATATTAGAGGCAACACTAGAGCTATTGGCAACGGACCTAGCAATTTTGAAACATGTTATAATGAATACATTATAAATAGAAGACACATTTCGATAGTTAAATATTTCGAAAGAAGTCGAATAGTTGTCTAAAGTTTTGTATATAAAACAATTGCTAGTAGTAATCATAACTGCAATGTGCAAACCTGCGAAATGAAGGCTTAATAAAACCAAAGTGCAAGAATTGAAAACAAGAATGATGGTTTGTATAACAAATCCAAGTGATTTTTCACTGTACAAGTTGCTGCAAATTTGGTCATATCGTCTACTACCTTCCTTCATTTCGCAGCTCTTGCTGGAAAAAAGGACTACACTCACCCCCCCCCACCTTTAAGATGTGCTGTCCAATAAATTTCGCAGTAAAACCGTCAAAAAAAGCCCTTGGAGTGGTTGCAATCCCAACCATCATGTTTACCAAGGATGGTCTTCACACAGTATTTTGTAATCAACCCCGATTTATTCCAGAAGTGGATGATGCAGTGGAATATCGTAAATTATATCACCGTTTTTTATGAAGTGTTTCGAGCATTTGTATTCGCCGCATATTACCATAAACACGAAATTGGCTGGAATGTAAACGAAATAAACTGTAGATATGGATACTGGAGAACTATTGATAATTTGAATGACAAATATTTTTTGTTAGTATGTTTTAATGGCGTAAGAGCCAGATGTGGCCATGTTGCCCCAAACATGGTAAAGCTTTGATCTAGATGTTTGAAAAAAGTAAAGAAAGGTAAAAATTGGTTGACAAGGAGGAGGGTCGAAAGGAGAGAAGGATCGATAGGGTATAAGGAGGCGCGTCACCCTTGTTTACGAAAGACAGTAAACCCCATGTGAAAAAAAAAAGATCACTAAGATGCCTTAAAGTCACGATGCCTATATCTAGCTAATGAAGGCAATCTCCCGAGGTCCCCCAATCTGGAGAACCAGTCCCCTGATATTGCATCCCCTGCCCCATCGGCAAGGTGCCTGACAATACTCCCAGGAATTAGATGCTCATTTTACGATATGCATAAGCTACATCGGAACCACTCTTTCACACCCGGTCATAACACGCGTGGAATGGGACCCAAAATTGGAACACATTTCCGATAACAGAACACTCGAACAATACTTTTATACACTGACGTCGCTATCATTCAGAGAGCAGCATATTTTATAATTTTACTCATTGCTATCTGAATCAATCCCTTTTTTTCTGGTGTAAAAATGTATTCCAAGTTTCTTGTCTATAATTCAAATGTTAAATGGGTTTTAAAAGTTGCACGCTCAAGGGAAAAATAGTGCGTTTATGGAATGTTCCTAAATTTTAAGGATACTTCATCATAAACGAATGTATTTGTTATAACGCCCCGAACGTTCATGAAAATCAGAACAATTTTCTGCCCCAAAATGTGTTCAAGATTTCGAATAATTTTTTTTTACATTAGGTGGAGACACCTTAAATCTGTTTGGAGTGCAAAGCTCTTACAGTGGGATAGTGTCGAAGTTCTAAACGAGAGGAGAAACACAATGTAAATGTCGTTCATTACCATAGTTCAAAAATACGAGATACATCGCTGATATATCTCGTATTGTGTATAATAGCAATGAATATTAATAAACTACCAATTAATCTCAATCTTAAATACCAAACATCTCTAAAAGTTTGATAATTTGCGGTAAGTACAGAAAGCAAATAATTGCCAATTTGAGCATAGCCGAATAATATCTAATATTTTATATAATCACTTAACATTTTAATTTAATTAAATGTAAATAAAGATTTAAAAAAATATACTCGGGCAATTTTGTAAATGTGTTTTTAAGCAAAACTTGCCCATTATTTATTAAAGAAACATTTTGGTAAACTCATTTCTTATAATAGTTGTTTTTTTCCCTAAAAGTATAATGTAAATCACGTTTAAATTATTGTAACAATGCTTATGAAGTTCTTTCTCTATAGAAACACTGCAGAGATTTTGTCTCTCTTGTAACATATTCTATATTTTCCAAAGACGAAGTAACATTTCACTCTTATTTCGTAGATAGCTCCCAGAGAGTCCAAGAAATATGTGGTGAGTTTTGAATTATTTAAATGAAGAAAAATGATATTTGTTTCGGGATTTGTGAAACAAAGTAAAATATACTGTCTGTGTTTTTTGAAACATGTTGTAGTCTTTGAAAAACTATAAAAATTTAGGATCTGAACACTCAGTGACATAAAACTTTACAGTTCTAGATTTATATATTTTGTTCTCTTTTAACTTAAAACATTCAGTGAAGTAGAATTGAAATATAGTTTTGGTATGTAAAAAAATTAGAACGTATTCAATACAAGTGTAATAGAACAATAATAAATTAAATAAGATACATAGTTTTTGTTGAACACTAAGCAGATGACAATACATGTATTGAATGAAATAACTCTAGATTAAAAACTATCATTAAAATATTTATTTGATTTCCTTTAAAAACTATATTTTTCTTTCTTAACAAAAAAATTTACTTCAAGACGATAATGCATTTATGGAACTCAGCAAATGAATTTGTAAACTTTTTGTTGCTACCATATTTCAATATTTTAACATTGTTCAAATGTTCCAACATAGTTTAACATAATAAATGTTTTAAATTTGTTCAAATGTTTCAACATAGTTTAACATAATAAATGTTTTAACATTGTTCAAATTCACAAAAAAATAGATCTTGTTATATTTGTGCAAAAAGACAAAACATCTATAATTTGAAAGGACTTAAATGTAATTTTATTTGAGTCCTTGTTCTCCCAAAACATCAATGAAAACAAAATTTGAAGCTTTTGCTTATCATTAATGAAACATTTTAATTCCGTTCTTTGATAACTAAATATTGTATTTTTATTAAATTCATAAAATCGAAATAACATTTATTTGGAAAAGCAAATAAAAACGACAAAAATTCGAATTATTATTTATGAGACTTTTTCGTAAAATTTCATGAATTTTAAGTTGTTAAGAAGTGACTTACATAACTATTCGGTTTGGTTTCACTCCTCAAATAAAGCTAAAAAGCATGCCGCTTCGTTAAATTCAATGCACATATACAAGTAATATTCTTAAATTAGAAATCACACAGTAAAACTAAAATATGATTAAATAACTTCTTAAAAAAATTATTTTCTTCCGAATTTTCTGAATAAAAAATTCTATTAAATATTGATTTAAATTATATAAACTATTTTGGTAGACATGTTCAATGCTGAAATGAAATGAGTTTATTTTGATTTATCTATTTCAAAGTGTAGGCAAATTAAAAAAAGTAAAAAGCGTCATGAACTTCATCGTAAAATCAGATGAGTCAAATAGAGTTATGGAAGATGAAGAACAGCTATATTTATTAATTGTAGGAAAACTTTTTCAAACAAAAATTAATCTATATATTTTCAGATATTGAATATTTAATAAACGATATGGGAAATAATGTATCCAATTATATTTTTAATAGAAGTTTTGAATTTAAACTTTTCTATAGGGTAACTGCTTAAATTTTCTTTTTTATTGATGAAAGCGATTATATTTGTACGTATAAAATTTTGTTAACTTTGGAATTTTTTTATACTTCTAGCATTTCCTGGAATCATTGAAAGTAAAAACTGTAGTAGATTAAAACTTCATACTATATGAAAGAAAGGGAATATCGAATTCTAAGTAAGAAAAAAATTAATGAATATTCATTTCTTTCAGAATTGAAAGATAATGTTTGAAATATTTTAAATATTTCGTCTATAAAAAATTGTTGAATCATTGATGAACTATAACTTCACAATTAATATCCATTAGAAATATTTACGTTCAAAATAATGAAAATTCCGAAATTTTGGAAGTTTGGTTTTAATAATGTCGCACTAGAAGCAACAAGAATGCTATTGGCAACGGGCCTCGTAATTTTGAGCCTCGGTCAAGTGACGATGACGGTACCTAAACTGGCACCTCCTCACCTAACTTCCAAACCAAGCCAAAGAGGTGGAACTTCAGCCTCAACAGTTTTAACGTGCATCAGCCCTGGCTACAAAGCGGGTTTCAGCATTAAGTATCTTTCCCATGACTCGACGAATACCCCTGGCTGTAAGTCCGTGACCATAACCACTACGCTACCGCAGCGAAAGGTGGAGGTAATGTAATTTATATTTTGCATTACTAAAATTTCATTTTATGACTAATTATATTGCACTAGTGATTGGCAATGACTAAAGCGCCAATTGCACAATTCTTAGAATAAATCTTCAGCTTTTGCTTAACTCCCTTAACTGCCACATGATATCATACTGGTCGATGAAAAGCAAAATTGAATTTTACGTAGTACAATCCCTATGATCTACAGGACGATATTGTGCGGCAGACAGTCATAAATCGAAACTCATCGACCAATTCGATGACGTTCACCCGACTAGGAAACAAAAGCACTCCATAATTTGAATTGGAAAATCGAAATATGCTCAGCAAGTGAGGAAAAGAACTAAACAAGTTTTCTGAAAATTTTTCTTATTTCTTTCGGATTTGAGCTAAAGTTACTTTATACATGAAAGGAATACATCTCACCCATTTTTATGTTTGTATTTATTGTGAACAAAAAATTACATTTTACATTTTTACATATATGTTTTCAGACGTAATGTAAAATATTTTATCATTTTTATATTTGCACAATTTATTGTATTCAATACAATAAATTATATATATATATATATATATATATATATATTCTTCAAAAGTAATATAATTTATATTGCTCTTGAAGAAATGTATGTTAATTTATAAATAATTTAGAAAACCATATTAATATTTTATCTAGCATCATCTCGGTTTATGGATTTTGCATTGAGAAGGGTTTTAAAAATATTTATGTATGCGCGGTTGTATCTAGAATGAGTAACAGTTGGTTATGAAAAAAAAATATCCTCAAATTTTAAGTATAAGTGCAAGAATAAAAAAGTGTTAGCTTTACTTTACTTTAAAGCATATGAAGATTATTTAAGGTAATTTATTAGATTTTGTGGATTATCTAAGGATTAAAAGTACAAGATTTTTTCAGAACTGTGTTGTAATATTTCACGCCTTTATGCTGATCTGACATTGATAAAAACTAAATTCTTAAGAAAATTGTCTTCAAATACCAATAAAATATTTCAATGAACGTCCATTAAATTTAAGCACTTTTTCTGGCAATTATTAGTTTTTAGTACGAATAAAATATAGAGTGAAAAAATATATACGCAAGAATGCTGAAAATCAGGGGAGATACAGTGAATTTTAATTATTTCTAAGAAATAACAAATGTATGTGGAAAAAATCTAGTTTGCCTTTCATTTGATTCTTTTTACGTAATGTTGTAAAGTACAGCTATTAATGTGGACTTGTTTGCTTTCAGGATGTCGTAGATTGTGGTAACCCATTGTAGCGTTAATTTTTAATTACTATTCTGGATTTATCGTAAAATACTAGTTATTACTAAACGTAATCAAGACAGAAACTGACTTTTTATTTATTATTCTTAAAACTTATCTACATAATCACAATCCAGAGTTATACATTTCTCCAAGCATTTTTTAAGCTTTCGGAGACTGTTATTTTACTACCTAGCAAATTTTCTCCATATTGTGGTTGTTTCAGTATACAGTCTCTTGAAACCAAACAAATCAGCATTATTAGCAGCAATTTACAATATTTAGTATATAATGATCATTAATAAGCAGAATAAATTTTATCCATCTCAGTCATTTCTTAGTAATAATTTAAACTTTATGATGCCCCCCTGTATATAAATTCATAGTAAAGTTTAGATTTTGTTTTCATTTTTTTTTCCATTTGTATCTATCCTAAAAATAATATTTTTCAAAATTATTTTTCTTGCAGACATGTTTCTTTCCCCAAACTCCCTTCTTTTAGATTTATCTATTAAAGAACATTTATTTCTTTTCATTTAAAGGCTTTAATATCTTTTAGAACGATATTTTTCAAAATATTTCGTCTTTTGAATGTGTCATTGTTTTTATTCAGTTTCAAAACAACGAGTAATATTTTCTTTATATATATACGGACTGCATTATCAGCTCGACTTACGGCTTTTATGTCTTTTTAATTTGATGAATTTGTAGAGAATTTTTTTAATATTTTTATTAAAAAATTCTTAGAACAAAAATTAATTATCAAAATACATTTGTTTGTTATACTTTTCTTTTGCAGATGTATAAGATTATTCTTACATTTTTGTTTTAATTAATAATTCTTTGAAAATGCATTAATACTATTAAAATGAAAAGTAAAAATAAATTTTTCTTTGGAAAATAGTACAGTTCTTACTTAAGTTTGAGATACGAAACAGCTTTATTGGAAGAAAAAAAAAACATAAAAATATTTTTTTTCTTTACATTTTATTTCTTTTAAATTTTAAATTTTATTTTTCAACTTTTCTATTTACTTTAAAAGAGGGGGGAAATATGAAAGAGTTTTCATTATTTTTTCTAAATTCCTTAAAAAAAAACTAAAAATATAACGATTATAAAATATATACGTTTATGCAAATTAAATATGGAAAACAGTAATACGTTCTCCCTTTTTACCGTGAATTTTAATTTTCCTCAACAGATGTGACAAAGGCTTTAATGATAGCAAATTATTCAACGTAGATTAATGGTTAAAAATACCATTTTACTCGTTAAATATTTTTAAAAAAGTTCAGCATTTTGAAAAATAAAATTCTATAAATACTAACAGAGAATAACCGAATCAAAATGATCCAAACCAAAAATTAAACTTAATTTGTGTGTGGTTTTTTGACGTGGGCCCTATCGCAATTTTTCATTCAGCTAACACTTTTTTGAAAATTTCTATCAAAAATGAAACATCAGTTTTGTAGATTAGATTAGAATTAGTTTCGTTCAATGATAACTATTGAGTATTTTTTATAAATATATATATATATATATATATATATATATATATATATATATATATATATATATATATATAACACATCTATCAATAACTCCCGAGACTAGCATTGAAAACAACATTTTTTTTGCAAAATTTTTTACCTCTTTACTCCAACCTCGATAACTCAGCTGTTTCCGGTCCGATCGACTTAAAATTTTGACACGTTTCAAGCAAATGTTAGTACTCTTGAAAGACCTGGTTACTGGTTTACTACGAGCGCCATCTCTGGGTTAGTCTCGGGAGTTATTGATAGATGTGTTATATATATAAGTAGTGAAGCGCTTAATAATTAGGTTAGTAGTTTAATGCATAAAAAAATAATAAGCTGAATTTATCAAGTGACTTTGATTTGATTGCTTACTAATGTCACATTGAGAAACAACACCACCGCAATGGTGAAAGAACTTGTAAATTTGAAATTTGATTAAGTGACGAGGAGGACACCTGAATCAGCACCTCCCTCCCAAAACTTCTATACCATGCCAATGGGAGCACTTGAGATTACAATGAGATTTAACGCACATCATCCCCTTACATGGCAAGTCTTTAGTGACTACAGGGTTTAAGCACAGAACACGGCGAAATTGACGCCAATTGAAAATTAATGTTAATTAGTGTAAAGAAAGTGTGCTTCCGAGTATCAGGAATTACAGGAGCAATTACTGTCCAGAAAAGAAAATATCTTCTACAAATGCCTAATGAAATTTTATTTTCACAAGTAAATCATTCTAAAGTACAAAAAAAAAAAAAAAACCGAACGTTAACAACAAAAATAATAAAAATAGCTATGAAAATCAATTATTTAATTAAATATTAAAATATGAGCAAACAATTAATTATTGGTCTATAATAATATTCTTTTCGGGTATTATAATAAAAGCAGACGGTAAAATATTATTTCAAATGAATCTCAGTAACATTAATATACCTGAAGCAAACTGTGTGCAATTGTTGTAATGATAATTTATTATAATGTCTAATGTCAATCTTTTGAGTCTAAAACAAACGTATCGTTTATTTCCTGCTCACGCATATTTGTTGGCGCCATTTTTCAGCACAAAAACACATTAAAACATAATAACAATAATGATGTGTTGAAATATGAATAATGACTGTTCGAGTAACATGTGCTAAATTTTGCTTAATTTCTTTCGAAAATGTTTAAAATTGTTTGTTCTAACGTAAAATAAGAGAACTAGTTTTTTTCCATACCCACTGCATGTTTCAAGTTTAGCAATAGAAAAGAAATCGAAATGAAATAAAAAATGAAAATGTTTACGAATGTGTATATTCAAGGAATGGTACACAACATATTTTTTTTCTTTTCTTTATCAGATACCAATCCTTAGCAACAGAGAGAGAAATTTGAAAATGGCAAAATATTCTCTTTGTTAATGCTTCGGTGATTTCTTGCTCCCCCAAAAACGAGAAAGCGGTGCACTGTAAGGAACCATGTCATATGCGAATAAGAAAAGTGAATAAATGTTTCCGTGGGATAAAGTTTTTTGACAGCATTTGGAAAACACAGTGACTGGAAGGGATGCGCATTTAAATCTTCGTAGAGCACAATTTTTGAGTGACTCAAAGAACAGAATGAACTACAAAAAAACACATTTTGTGTTTGCGTTTAAAACGTATGTTTTTGTTTGTTTAATTGAACTTAGAGGCAAGGAAAAACTCAGAAAGTGAATTGGGAGCAATTTATATAAAATGAAATGGGTGTTTAAACTCTAAAATGACAAAATATATGCCCCTGGGAAATTCAAATGTACATCTGTTAGAAATAAGAATGAGATAACTCTCTGTTAAATTACCCAATAAGCGTTTTTCTTCTTTGTAAGAAGTCCATGTGTAAGACACCCATCTCGTATATAAAATCCATCGCCATGATATTTTCGATTGACGTGATCAATTTTGGAGCATATTTTGATCGATTGATTGCTTAAAGTTTCTTCGAGAAAAAACACGAGGTCAATTCACGATTGATCTTTATAATTTTGATCCGTGATAAATTAACGAGGACGCCACCTAAGTTGGTACCTCCTCCTCCAGATTTCTATACCATACCAACAAGAGGACTAAGAATCTCATCCAGATTTCACGTGTATCAGCCCTGCTACATTTCGGATTTTTAGTGGAATCAGGGGTCGCCCCCCCCCCCCCCTATTTGATGAAAACAAAACCGACCGTGACTATGACCACTAAGTTTCTGCGGTCACCTTCTTCTGAGAAGATTCATGGGAATCAGCCCATTTTTTTTTTTTAATTTTTACATGATTTCCGGTGCATAATGATGAATCCAGATCTCATAGATCGTGACTAAAAGATGCAAACTAAGGATGAGAACTCAACGCTATTGCAATCAAATATTGATCCAGAAATATCCAGCTACCAACTCAAATCAAACCAATAACTCAATATAAAATTTATTTCGACATCGTTTCACTGATGGCAGCACACAATGGTAACATCATCTTACTTTAGAAACGTCATGTGTCATAAAACACAAAAATTTTCTTGACTACTCTTGTATAACCAAAGTAATTTACAAAATAATTTAATACTTGTTAATTTTGAAAGAAAAAAAAATATGTTCAGGGGCAAGTTTTCCTTTCCTTATTTCATTATTCTCTTTTACGAAGAACCTCATTGAAATTAACAATGGTTTAAATTAAGTAAATAATAAATTTTAATTATTGTACTTTGAAAAATAGATTTGCTAATATAAGCAATATTGTAAGAATTATTTGAATAATAATTTCAAACTGATTCATTTTGTTGCAAACAAACATTGTTTAATCAAAATGTTTTTGAGTTAGAATAATTACTTCTTTTTGCATTTGAACTGTATCATAATGTGTTTAAATTTTCCATTGACAAAATCTGAAATATTTACTTAACCTTTCTGAAATTTCCATCCCTTACTTGCAATGAAATTTTCGTATTTATTTTATTCTTTTTAAAATTCCATTGCGCATTAATTCTGTTTATTTAACTATTTCGTGAAAAAGTAGGTGACATTTGAAATTACTTTTGAAATGCTTCTTGTTGTTAGTATTTAAATTAGTATTTCATATATCTTTGTTCTCGAATGTAAATATAGTACCATAAATTTAATTAACAAATTTAAAGGCACAAAAAATGTCTTAAAATTAATAAGACAAATGCCAATTCAATTATAAATTTTTCACATACTTTAGTAGAATATGTTGGTTATTCACTGATTACATTTTTTCAATGATGTTACTTTATTTCAGTTGTTAAATAACTCAAACATAGAGAAAGAACAGAGTTATTTCTTTCCTTTAAAAAGGATTTTAAATCATTTTATGTTTCGAAAAATAAACACATATTTATTACTTTCTTCAATACTAAGTATTTGTGGATGTATGTGTGTTTTCTGTGTTTCTTTGTTAACATAATATATTCATTTATTTGAATGAACATCACATTGACATAAATGTGTAAAATTTATTGAAATATATTTTAAATCACAATTTTATTCTTAAAATTTGAATAAGTTATTTAAGTCTTTTATTCAAATTTGTTTCCTTTATTTTAAATCAATAATATCAAAATTTCGAACGCTTTTTCAAGGTACAAAATAATCTCAACAATAATATTTTCTGACTTACTATAACACATAAACTCATTTCCTACCATGTATTTGAAATTTAGAAACAAGCAATAAAACAGCGTATTTTCCATTCAATATTTAAAGCTTAAAAATATGTATCATAATGGTATAATACGAGGTGTGGTTATTACATAAAGAGACTGGCACTGATACAGAAGAATTACGCACGCGCTACACGCCAGCGACCGTCACGTGTTTAGCTTGAAGCTTTCTTTTTCGAATGCAGTACCTTTGGCTTCTACAAACAAATCCATATAGCCGTAGTCTTTGTTCGTATTATTTTTTTTTGTTTGGCCGGAAAAATCCTAAGTGAGCATTGAATTGTGAAATTTCACATGAGACTTAGAAACATCGCTACTGAAAATTATAATTTATTGAGGGAAGTGTATGACAAGAAATGTTTACTGCTTGTGTGTGTTTTTGAGAGGTTTAAGCGATTTTAAGATGGCCGAGAAAACTTTGAAGATGATTTATGCCCGGGGAACCTTCCAATGACAAAAAAGGAGAAAACAATATCTAAAAAATCGGTAATCTGGCTCGATCTCAACATCTGTTAAGTAATTGTATGATTGCTGAGACTCTAGGAAATGACAAACAATACGTATGAAAAATATTTTTTCACCAAATAAATGCATCGGATTATTCCTTAATGTTTGTCAAGATTTTTCTAAGCCAAGTACAACATCTTCGTGTTGAGTCATCCACTTTATCTTGAGTCATGCTACCTTTACTTGTTTCGTAAGGTGAAATCTGCATTAAAAGGAACAAGCTTTGAGTAGTTGAAGCTGTGAAAGTGAAAGTGGCCCGCGTCCTGATGCAACTGACAGAAAAAGACTCCCAGCACTTTTTCAAACGATGGAAGTTTTGCACTGAGTTTGGCAGAATAAAGAAGGAGTGTATATTGAAGGTATTAATAAGTAAATATGTATGACATGAAAATGAAATATTTTACAGCATCAGTCTTGTTATTTAGTAGCCACGCCTATTAAACGTAATACTGTTAGCATCTTACGAGAAAAATTTTCGATTCAAATGGTAATGATTATTATAAAATCTCCAGCATTCTATAAATCATTGAAGTCAAACACATATAGACCATACCATCTGTACATAAAATGATTGAAGTTTGGTCATTTACGAAAGCTATTCGTGATGGACTTTCTAGTTCGAAATTTTCACCAACAATTCTAATAGTTAATGCCCAATTATGATAGTTAACAATTATGACAGTTATGATAGTTTCGTAACAATTATGATATTTATGATAGTTTCGTAACAATTATGATATTTATGATAGTTTCGTAACAATTATGATATGATAGTTTCGTAATAATTATGATAGTTATAATAGTTAATTTTTGGGGGACATGATGCCCAAAACAATTGAAGAACTCGAAGTACGCATTTGTAATGAGCTTGCGTCTGTGACTGATCAAATGCTTCAGAATGTCTGGAGTGAAATGGACTACCACCTAGATGTTGTCCGTGTGACCAAGGGAAATCACATAGAACATCTGTGACGCATGTATACAAAATGTTGAAGTTCCGTCCATATTCTGTTTAATCTTATCGATAAATTCCTTTCCATTAAATTGGTATAGTCGTTTATAATATATATATATATATATATATATATATATATATATATATATATATACAGAGAAAGCCTCAATATAAAATTATAAGAGCTTAAAAAAGCTTAAATTTTTTAAAAAGAAAGAAAAAATAAATTCACACACATTTATGTAAAAAAAAAAAAAAAAACGTTTCATATCGGTAAGTGATAAAAAATTCAGTTAATGAAAATCACGTAACACAAAAGTTTATACGATTTTCATTAAATGAATTGAAATAAAAAAAAATAGTAATATAAAATGAAAAACTAGAATAATTAATGCAAATGTAAGTAATACTTCAATATCGTATAGCTTGGCCTTTTGATTCAAAGATGGCTAGCAACCAGCTAAGCTTTGATTCAATAATATTTTGTGTGATATCTGGCGCAATATCAGATCGCGCTTGCATCAGTGTATTTTTTTGAGGAGTATTCATCTCGGACATTGCATTTTCGGGATGAATATTAGTTAAAGTAACTACTGTTTCTGATTAATTGATGGATTTTTTTTTTAAATTCACATTTAGATGCAACACGAGGGCAGTAAGAAAAGGGCCCTGTAATTTTGAATTTCGGTTCAATGACTAGGGCAACCCTACACTCTCTATACTTCCATAGCACTCCAACAGTACCTGGGTCATCGATATAATTAACGCGCATCCACCTTGCTATACATCGATTTTTTTATATCAGAACTCGTGTCCAAGACACGACGAAAACGACTCCTGCCAGGAGTTCATGACCGAAACTACTAGAGTACAGCTGTACAATTACACTGCTGGCTCTTTAAGAGAAAAAAATATTGATAAGCAACTCCAATTCTTTCAGGAAAGTTTATTAAAATACACGAAAGTTTATTAAGACACATTTTTTTTTCAGAATATAGATGGTCTGAAAAAGAAAGGTAAACAAATTTATATAAATTAAAAATCGAAAGGAAAAAAAGCAATAGAAATCTTTTAGAAGACAGAAAATATACGTAAATAAAGTTTGTACCTTAAAGAAAATAATTATTGTTTAAAGTTGTAGATTTCAGCTTTTTTTTTATTTATAATATATGTAAAAGATTTATAGTATTTTTATAGTTCTGATCACATATTTTGAAAATGATATATTCTGATTTGACCTTTAGACTTTAGGTCTCAAAAAAAAGCATCTTATAAAGAAGGGAGCATTTGTGATGTTTATAATTAAATATGAATTATTTTAAATACTAGAAAAATATAAAACATCATCATTAAAATTTAATTATATATATATATATATATATATATATATATATATATATATATAATTATTAATTTTACAAAATTTCTTTTTTATATTCTATAAAACCAGTGAAAACTTTTTGAGAACAATTTAGCTTTATGCATATTCTTTTAAAAATGCTAATACAGAATAGTGTTGATAGCTTTATCGTTTCAATCGAATGTTCGTTTGTATAAATGTATTACTACAATGTATAGAAAAAGAATCGTCTGACATTAATGTTATCAAGTCACATCAGTAAAATTTATAATTACTTAAAGGTTCTTTTTGAATGATATAAGTTATGAAACATTGAAGATGTAAGATACATTAAAGCAGAACTTTTTTAAATATATTTTCTAAATTGTTTTTCACATGTCGGTTGATATTACTTCCTAATTTATTTTCCAAAAAACACAATTTCATGAATTTCATGCTAAGAATTTTAAACCTCATGAATTTTTTTTTACTTTGAGCCATCTAGGGAATATAAAACATACAATGCTGATGGGGTGAAAGCAGTTGTATAAGAAAAGAAACTCTTTTTGAGAGATCAACAAAAAAGTAATATGTAGAAGGAAATTTCTTAGAAATGAAAGCATTCTAAGTGTTTTGCTGTATTTTGATGGTGTCAATCTTTCGTTTGAAACATGTTTCTTTGATGTTTAAAACATGTTGCCTTGATATTTAAAGTATGTTATTTTCGGGTTCAAAACAAATTGAGGTTTTAGCTTACTTTCTTCAAAAAGATCACAAACACTTAAGCATGTTTCTTAAGGTTGCTTTTAACTATTTGTATCTCTTTATGACATTTTTCCAACAATTTTACTGTCCTTGAAAATGAACTGTCATCATTTTCATACTAAATTTAAGGCAATTATAATAGCCACATATATTTATATTTATAGTAAAGGCTTATGATTAAATAATTATTCAATGAATAAATGGAAAAAAAGAACCACCCGCACATTTAATTTATGGTTAACATGTGAACGATCCAATTTTAATACCAAAAATTTGATTTACACAGTTATATTTTTCATTGGGGTTTTCACAATAATTAGGACGTACATTTCTAACTCCTTACGATTTAAGTTAAATTAATGTGTAATAAATGGAGAAAAAATAATCAATATTAAATTGTCCATACCCCCAATTAATCTAACAATAAAAAAATTAACTTTTCCGTAAATTTTAGATGTGTCTATACAATAGCACTTTTACTCTTTGCAAGTAAATAAATATCTAAACAGAAAATAAATCAAATCTGAAAGAGATCTGATGACTTTCCTTTGCTTGTGATCTTCCCTTCCTTCAAGAAAACAAAGAGATAAAAATCTGACGGAAAGAGATCTGCATTGCATAGAAAATGGGGAAGAGCAATGCACTTTAATTTCCGCATTGTCTCTATCTTGTGTGTTGCGATATGAGGTCGAGCATTGCCCCACAAGAAAAGAATGGTATTCTGTTCTTCCCTTTTGTTACGGATAGCTGTTCTCAGCAGGTCCTTGAGGAGCCTTGCACAGTAATGTGCATTCATTCTATATGGTTCTGTAAGGAAATCAACGTGTAAGACTGTCTGTGCTTTTGTGGTGGATGTGATTCTTCTTCAATGCGCGGTTTCGTCTTCGCCAGCATTCTTGGAAGCTCTTCTCTATTCATAAATTCAGCGAAACTTTAGATATTTCATCATCTTTCATACGGAGCTCTTTGTTATTGAGTATTATTTGTTTAGTTAAACTTTAACACTTTTATTCAATTTTTTTATTATGATACTATAAATTCTAATTATCTTTTGTACTAAATTCTGTAAGGTGTCTTTATTCACTTATTTATATACTGTTTTAAGATCTAGAACTTCAAATATTTTTAATTAATCCATTTTTCTTCTTTCTTATATATTTGGATCATAAAACAGAATAATTCCACTTTTTATAAGTGATACCACAGGCCTTTAGATGTGTGACGGGTTCAATGACTTGAGATAAGCTCATTTAGTGTTTCTTTGAATAGTCATATTTTATTGTACTTAAAATAATTAACTTTAAAGTTATTTCATTCTTTTTAGTGTTTCTCTGAATAGTAAATATTTTATTGTACTTAAAATAAATAACTTTAAAGTTATTTCATTCTTTTTGGAAAGAAACTTTGGTTCTGGAGGAAAATTAATTCCAATTTTTTGAAGTTTTAAGCATTGTATTAAGTGATTGTTTTATTACCGTCTCAATGACAAGCAACATGAGGGTTATTGGCGATGGGTTCCGTAATTTTAAATCTTGATCAAGTGACGAAGTCGACATGTGAGCTGGCACCTACCTCTCCTAACTTCTACACCTCATCAACGGGAAGTCTTTGAGTCACGACAGACTTAACATGCACCAGCCCCGGGTACCTTGCTTGTTTTTAGTGGCGTCAGAGATGGAATCTATGACTCAACGAAAATAACTCAGGCGGTGATTCTGCGATCATAGGCACAAGGCTACCGCGGCCACAAAAGCAATGTACTAAATCTAAACAAAAAAATTTTATTCGACCAAATAATTTTTAATTATGATCAAGTAACCAGGATGACACTTTAGTTGATTCTCTATTCATCAAATTTTCACATCAAGTCGTAAAAGGAATTTGAAGACAACTGGAGGTAAACAGGTCATTGTAATAATGATCCTCCATTGTGTTCCTCAGTAGAATAAGTCTCGAACTTGATATGGCTCAACCAGATTGTAAATTTCCCAGTAGATGTAAAAAGAAACAAAACATTATTACCAGAGACATTTATTGAAGCCGATACAGCAGTTTTTCAACTTCCATCCATTATAGGAATCACCTAAATCGATTTTTCTCTGATATGGTATAGTTTCTCATCATATAAATCAATAAATCAATAAAACAGTTTTTTGACAAAATATTGCATATTTCAATTCCAAACTTCATATTGCTTAAACCAGAAAGTAAGTTTCCTGTGAATATCGTAAAGAGACACAAAACATAATCAATTGGAAACATTTATTGAAATAGATACAACACTCATTTAACTATCTCTCAACATAAAATCTACCGAAATTGAAGCTCGTCTCATATCATGAGACAAATTTCTGTAAACTGTGTCGAAGAAATCCAACTCCTGAGAATGGAGCCAATGTGTGACAGCCATCTGCTTGTCGGTAGTCTTTTCTCGCGCGTATACAGTTTGCGTGACTCTGCTCCTACTCAGCGATCCATTGTGCCCCCAATGCATTAACTGCCGTTTTGTTTCCGGGGTGAAGTGATTAATCCACAATCCGCATCTCATCTTCTATGACGACTCGGCCAAGGGATGATGCTTCTATGCACTGGGTGTAGCATATGAAAAAGTTTCTAGACGTACAGTATTTCCCCCAGAACGACGACTTTCACACACAACATTAATATCACGCAATGCCTCTGCTCTCAGGTGGCAGATTTCTTCGGCGACGTTTACAGAAATTGGTCTCATAGTGTGAGATGCGTTTCAGTTCCAGTAGATAAATGATTTTTTGAATCTATTTTAATAAACTTTTCAAGGTAATTATTATTTGTATGTATTTGAATCATCCGGGAAACTTAATTTCTGGATGGACCATGCACATATGCGACAGACACTGAGATTCTTCTCAATTCTTCAAAATGTTATTTCCAAAGTGAACATACGACAAAAATTTCGTAAAAAAAATATGACAAGTACTCTTTTCCTTGCAAATTACATGATTAATATCTTGTTATCTTTGTAATTTCAAAGTTTGATTTGAATACTTTTACGTACACATATTTAAATTGCTCTTTTTGTACAATTACTTCAGACAGCTTGTTTGAAGACAAACGCTGTTATTTCCATTTCAGTTATTTTAAAAGTAGAGAAAATCGGCTCATTATTTTCTTAAAACACCAGTTTCATTTTTTATTTATTTCGAGCAACTATTGTGAGTGAAATGAATAAATTTGTGCTGGAGTGATCATCAGTTATGAAAGAATTTTGCATAGTACATAATTATTAAACTGCAAAGCATTTTTAAACAAGGTTTTCAAAATGAAAAATGTATAAGTTAAAGTTTTAGTTTCTTTTCACCTAATCTGACAAAACTTTTTCTCATATACATGTTTTTCAATGTTTGAAATAGTTAAATTATATTAGATTTTCCTTGGCTTTTCTTGCTTAGATTATAAAATAGTCATGCATAAATATATAATGCTCAAGATTTTCATCAAAACAAACCAATACAAAATATTTTAATGACATATTAAGCTCTTTTGTATTATTTGTTTACAATCATTACCATAGCTTCTCTGAAATTCGCAAATGCATACGAAAAACAGAACTTCTAGATGTTAAAATTTTCAATATTAATTGACTATCCTTAATTCTTCCTATAATTGACTTTTGACCAATAGATAAAAAGTCCAAGTCTTATTAAGAATACAGTCTAATTTACATGCAATTCATATCTTAAAAGTTTGTTTCATAAGAATTCTTTTAATTCGGCCGTTTTTATTTCGTCTTCCTAATTTTTGCTATAATAAAATATATTTTGAAAAAACATCAGATTTAATATTATAATTATCAATAAAGTAATTCCAATAATTGAAAATGAAAAAAAAAAAAAAAATGTTTTGCCATTTCTAATAAATAATACAATGCAACTACATTAAAATTAGCTTCTATGTAATCAAAATATATATAATTATTTATTTAACAAGATATATTTTATGTTAAACTTCAGTTTATTAATCCACACTAATATATGTATGAATAAAAAAAAAAATTGATAATGTAAGCTTTATTGTATATTAAGACGTATTTTGAATAAAAATATTCATCAAATATTGTCTGAAAATCTTCTTCTCGATGTATGCATGTATTTTCTTACTAATACGAGTGCTATTTTTATTTTTGACAATTTTTTCAAGAAAAGTACAATTTCAAGAATTTTATTTCTGTTTCCCCTAACAAGTTTTTTTTTTTTTTTTTCAGAATTCAAAACCTTCTCTCACTTATAATCCAGCCTTTCACAATAGTCTCATAAATTTGTCTTTATTGTGAGCAAGAGTAAACCTCAAAACAAATGAATTCTTTGTCACTTATTAATCATTTTATAGGCTTTTAACTCAAAGCAGAACATCTAGAAAATGTATAGCGAAAGTGCCCCTTCTTCTACGGCATCCTCTTACTAACGCCATCTGGCGATCTGCCGTGGAAAAAATTAGCTCCATAAATTTCCCTTGAGTTTTCGACGCTAGTTGAGGCCTGTGATTCTACGCATTCACATTTCCCAGCAGAGGAATTTCCGAAGTAATATTATCTGGCCGGGAAATGGATTTCCCAGCAAAGCAAAAGAGAAAATTTAAAACCATTCTATATTCTTCAGCTTTTGGGAGAACTATGCATATTGCGGATGGCTAAGAAACATAATTTTTTAATTTTTGTATATATTGAGAAGTACAAAATATTTATGTATATAATATTAATTTATTTAACACAATTTTCATAAAAGCCGGTTTTAAATAAAAGTGATAAACTCAACATTGTTACCATAAAAATATTAAGTTTAGATTTTTTTAGTACTTTTTCAACTAGAGAATTTCTATTAAATGCGATAAAATCAAATTTCATAAACATAATTTATTAAATAAAATACGCTACACTTAAAGTAAAAATTCAGTATCAGAGCTACAATTCATTAATAGTAACTCAACATTTATGTAAATTATAATATTATATTTTATAAATATAAATAAAAACATAAATTTAATTTTAAAACAGTTGAAATTCCACAATAATACTATATTACGTAAATATAGTTAAAAAAGTATCAAAATCAAGAAAAATCATTTCCATAATACAAACGAACTTGTATCTACAATACTCAGAATATTCTTTTTAAGATCGTTCTTTCTTTTTTTTAATTAAATTAATTGTATTAATTAATTATAAAAAAGCAGAAAAAAATATTCTGATGGATTAAAAAATACTTCAAATATGAAATATTTCTAAAACAGCAATTTAAAAAAGTACTTCCTCATATTTTTAACCTAAGAGTTTAATTCAGGATAAGTAGAGAAGCAATTTAAAACTAATTTATTCCCTCATATGCACATACATATAATAGGATATTTCGTTAAAATAATACATTCAAAATATATTTTTAACGAAGTATTATATTTGTAACTTTCTGCTCTGTTATTGCATAAAAGATGGAGATAAGCATTATGACTTATTCAAAATATTTGAAATGCACAAAACAAAACGTAGAAAAATCAATCGTACTATCATTTTAAAAGGAGAAATATTATTTCTGAGAAACTACTTCTATTTTTATAATTTTTTACTTCTTTTAAAAATATATTAATATAGTAAAAAAGGTATATGTAGAACTGAGAACAAACTTTGATTTCATAAAGGATTTATTTTATGTAGCAATTCATGCTTTAAATTTGCTTATAAATGTTTTCAATATAAATCTTTCTAAGATTGTAAATTTATAATCTTCTTGCAAGTCTCATACATATAAATTAGTATTAACACAATGCACGCCTTTATTATTTCAACATCAAGGATATCACATGAAAGTCGTGGTTTTTATATAGAAAATATTTTCATTTTCCAGTTTTGATAATTTGCATAACAATGCTTTAATTTCCAATCCAACATATTATTTTAACCATAGCAACTGAAGATAGATATTTAAAACTTCAAAAATGACAAGAAAACCTATAGGGGAGAAATAAAACAGGGAATTTTTAGCATATGTTGAATGCCAGCTCTGCTGTTAGAAGTCAACACAAATTCTCCAAAATATATCACTTTTTTTGTTTAAATTCTTAGATAATACCAAGACCTAAGCGATGGTGGTCAAATTCTGTCTGAATTATTGATGAACACACGCAAAAAAATTATTCTTATCCTGTATATCTTCAGTAGTCAGCTCTGATCTTAAGATTCAAATATTTTATTCAGAGAATTCAGAAGAAACTGGATAAGAATTCATCAGTCTATTGACAGTAGTTCAACAATGCTAAATCTCTCAGCCAGATGATTTTTCGCTGAATTGAAAACCAAATCAAATTTGAGATGTTGAATAAGCGTTTGTTACCCCTTTGACATAACATTCAAAAAGAAGTAAAATAAAACAGCTTTCTGGATAAACGAATAAGGCTGTGTTTATGTTCTTTTACGTAAATCCAAGTATGTTTTCTTTCAAATTGTATTCAAAAGTTTGTTATTTACTTTATAAATGAAACTCTTAACTAGATATATAAAATAACTAAATTCTTTAAGAATTATTTTGAGAAAAGTATCTTACAAAAATTTCTGACTGTCTTACGAATATTTTTCCAGCAGACTGTAACTTCCTCATTTTCAGTTTATGTTAACTACAATACTTCCTAAAGAAATTGATAAAGTTGCATATTTATGAAAGTATTTTAAAATTTTAAAAGTAGGTTGAAATTTCACATGAGTATTGCAAGATTTTAAAATGTATTGAATACTTTTAAATTAAATGCGTGAACAAAATTTCTAAATTGTTATCAATTTATGTACTTTAGTAAACATCGAATAATATTTTTCCGAGTAGAAATTGCCAAATACTAATTTGAACCGATTAAAAATTTTTAGTCACTGTGAATATTTCGAATCAATCTTTAGCCATCAATTGAATAAATAAAACTGTTTAATGAATGCAGCATCTTTGGATAACAATTTCCATTAATTTACAAAATAAAATATATCAGTGGTTCGTTTTAGTCTTTTAGTCTTTGATATATGTATTGCAATTTTTAGGTTATTGTGAATGTACACCCCTTATAATAAAACTATGTTACATTTTTAATGTAACATAGATATAGATTGAAGATAAGAAATTATTCCTCACAATTTTTGCACACTTCTTTTTGAATTTAATTCATAAACTGTATTTTAAAGAACATTTAGATATTAAAGTAGTGCAGCATTATATATTCTGAAAAACTGAGTAGTGTAAATATGATATATCAACAAGCATTAAGTTTAATTAGTTTTAGAAATACATTATCAACTATTGTAATTTTTTAAGAATGACCTACATGAAAAGTAGAATGACAATATTGAACTCTTTAACAGTTGATAAATTCATGTATATTTTGAATTATTTTGAGAAGAAAAAATATAAAATTTAGTGGAATAAAAATGGAAGTATTGTCAAAACTCTTAGACACTGGTACGGAATTGAAAATTATATTTATATTCCCATGAGTAACATTACCTTTCTAAGCATATACTACTAACACAGAATACAGATTCTTTTGAAAAATAATTATTACACTTAAGGAAAGTAATCTTATTAATAAATTTACCATAAATTATAATCTTGCAGATGGTTAAGATTTGGAAATCACCAAGTCTTATACAAAAGTCAATGCAGTAGCGTTGTTAACGTTTTTTTTCTCACATAATGTCAAAACGAAAATCTGATGATGCTAACTTACACTTACTAGTGACTGACAGTTTGTGTAGATAGGAAAACATTTTCACTTGTGCATTTGAATCATCAACATGCGTATGTCAAACTTCTTGTCACTACTTTCATTTGTTCACGCACGAAAAATTATATTCGAATATTTTGTGTGTGTATGTGTGAATAGAAAGATATATAGAGAAGAAACTCCTGTTTTGTTGAAGGAATTGAAACATTTTACTTTTCGATACAAATGTAATAGTATTCTTTGAGACAACCAGCAAGATTAATTATGGTATTCAACAGATAGAGCAGTTAGCACATGCTGACTTTCATTTTAAAATTCTACTTGTAGTTTTTTTTTAGAGATGAATATCATTTCAACCTCAGAAGTTAGTTTTTGAAGAATTCCATATATTAATTCGAAAATTTAAAAATTCATACAGAGAAAAAGTTCTCAGTCTCTCCTAATTTTATTTCAGATTTTAATAAATCGGAAACAAATGCAATATCGTATCTAATAACTATGATTGCTGATTATAGTTAAGCTACTTTTAACACTTAAAAGATGAAAGAAAATGAGAAACATTTGGAATACAGCCAAATTACAACGCATAATTTCCAATTTTATTGAAAGTCTATACTATGAGTATTGTTTGAATTAAAGATCGATCCCAATAAATGAAATGTGACTTATGTAGATTAGAAAAAAAGTGTTGAAATGTAATTAATAAGTATGATTAATTGTTGTTATAAGCAGTGGTGAATTTAAAAATGCGTTATTTGGTTGTTTATTTAGTGATAGAAATTGTGAGCTAAAGTCAATAATGTGGGGTATCTCTATATAACTTTCAATGAATAAGAAGACATAGACATGATCTATCAGGGGAATTACAATGGGTCGAAGATTCAAAATCTCATCTACAAATCTTAAAAGGACTCGAAGTTGATTGGTTTGGTAAGATAAACGCTAAATTATTATTTCAAACGCTATATCCGAAACATATGGGGACCGCAGCCAGAGATAAAATAATTTAGGCATTAACATTTTGATTATTCACAGATCTGAATAAAATTTCTCTGTTATTACCATTATATGACTTCTTAAACATTGAACTATTTATTCAGGATTATTATACATATAATGGAAAGAGAAGGAAGTAATAAAAAGGTGTCAGAAGGCGAGTGATTGTGTTATTAGAATCGCATTGAGAAATAACACAAGTGCTATTGACGAGGATGACATTTGATTTGGCACCTCCCACTCCAAACTTTCACACCATACCCACAGTAAGGAATGGGACATCATCAGAATTTATGTACCAGCTCCACTTTACAACGGATTCTTATTGGGTATCAGGCTCGAATCCACGACTTAACGAAAACAATTTCAGTCCCATGTTCGTTACCAGAACCGTTAAGCTATCATGGCCATGATAGAAGTTTATAAACAATAAATTCCAGCTTCTGCAACAGCACTATTGTAATTAATTCGGAAACTTAAAGAAGAAATTAGGTACTTATTACAAAAAAAAAATGATGAAGAGTAGATTTTTAAACACTTGCTGTTAACAATTAAATTTGAATTAAATTTATTTATTGAGTTTTTATTTGACTTATGATCGGCTTTAGAAGCACATTCATTGTAATGAATAATATTTTTGAGTTTAGTGGAAAAAAAATCACCACTTAAATATTTTTTTCTCACTACTAAAAATCATGTAATTTCAAATCGATTTATTGTAAAGTATTTTACAACAGTTGATACCAAAAGTTGACATTTTGCAGTTATGAATACAAAATTCTATTAAATGACTTATTAATGACTTTCATTAATGACTTATATCATGCAATTATTTTATGTATTCACTGAAACTTTATATAATTCTGCAGAAGGGTATCCTGATAATAAACTAGTCCATAGATAATGAGTATTATGTACTGCTGAAGTAGAAAGCAATTAACATGGCTAATAATTATCTAAGTAAAATAAAACGCTCTTCTGAAAAAATTTCATTGTATTCTGTTACATCAGATACTTCTATAATAATATAATAAAATATAATCAATTGATTTTTGCATTTACCTTGAGAAATTCCTTCTATATACTTAAAAAATCCAATATTATTAAATAATTTTTAAAATGAAGCATTAAATATTTTTTTAGAAACTAAAGTATTACAAGCTCATAGTTCAACAAATATTTTCTTTATATAATTATTTAAAATATTTACCAAAAACTCTACACGAAATCATTTAATGAAGAGTAAACATATTAATCCTTATTTCAAGTAGGTTCTGTAAGAAAAGTTACAAAATAACATTTTCTTTCGTTAGAGGAAAAAAAAGAGCTTTATTATTTCAGACGTCTGAGTAAACATAATTTTTTTAAAAAATAATTTTTTTTCAGGAGTTTAATTGAATAGTTTCAAGGTACCTGGAAAGATTAGGCGAAGAAAGTATTTTTTAAATCTGTATAAAAGCTATTATATCTAAATGAGAGCTGATGGAAAAATTCGATTTTGCCTTTGAGTGTGATACTTCTTTTACAAAACTGTTGTAATTAAAAAAAAAATGTGGAACAGTAGGTGGACTTTCATTCTCAATTTTATAAAGATGTTTTTGAACTTTCTGTATAAGATTATTAAAAATGAAAAAGTAAGTTAAAACATTATTCAGAAGAGGTAAGTAAACATTATCTTAAAGAGAGACTGAAAGAAAATATTTAATGATGCATAGATAATGTCATAAAACAAATAATTTCGAGGAAACTTGATTAAAATGTTCATACTTTACAATTAATTATTTCACTTAAAATATAGCTCATTGAGTTTTAATTTTAAGATTTAGATTATAACCATCCATCAATAATTCCTATTAGACAAAGTACTGAATTTATCCACATGATGCACCGCTAAATATTGTATGTATACAGTGCAAGTCTATGTATTATGTATTATTTATAACATTGTTCAGTTGTGAGTTCCATGCTTATGAGAATACGAGACTTAAAACAAAATGTCTCATTTTTGTAGGATCAGTATGAAATTATGTATGTGTGATTCTCTATATAAGTTAATATGACGCATAATTTTTGTTTTAAAGCAAATATATTCATATTTTTGTGTTATTAATTTTTGGCTTTCGTTCACATATTTTTGAATTAATCTCCCTGGGATTGAATACATAAAATAATACGAGTTCCTTCACAAAATGTCTAAACGTATTTAAACAGCAAATAAAGAATGAGACATTAGGAGTTAGAACTCTATAATCCATAAAAAACATACTTTGAAATTTGCAGTTTAGCTGTGAGATTCTTAAGCACTCGAAGTAATTAAAAAATCATGTGTGATTCATTTAATAATCAATCAAATTATGATTTGCATTTGTATGGTTTCCAAGCGAAAGTTAAGCTGCAAGACTTACTTTTAATGTATAAAACTAATTTTCAGTAGAATAAATATAATCAAAACAAAAATGTATTAAAAGTTCTAAGTTCTTTCACTCAAAAAAGGAAGAATGTTTGAAAAATTGTTGTTTGTAGATATTTTTTGCCCTAAATGAAAGATTACTGTTTTTATGGCATTTGTTCAGTAAAAGAAACATCCGTTTTTCAATTCCGCTTTATTTCAGACGCATATCTCTTAAATTATTATTTCTCAGATTTCAAGGTCATTGCGAAGAATAATTTACAAGGTCGCTGTAGCCAGACTGTTATTGTCACGAGCCCGCGGTCAACGTTGTTAAAGTTGACCCGTAGGTTCTTGTCCAGATTCCACTTTAAGACCCATAATGTAGCGGAGTGGAAACACCTTAAATCTACTGGCGATCTAAGATCTTATATATAAGGATGGTGTGCAAGTTTAGAGAGTGGGATTTCAGCTCAGGTGTTTTCGACGTGTTGATTAATTTTTATATTGATATCACATAAAGAAGCAATACGATCACTATTATTAGCGACAGACATCGTAAATCTCAACATCGATTGGGAGACGACACGTATGAGCTTGCACCTCTCTCTCCAAACTTCCACTTCACGTTAACGGGAGGATTTAGAGCCTCGACAGATTGAACGTGTATCAGCTTCGTTACTTAACGGATCTTCAGTGGCATCAATGCTCAAACCCACTGCTCGACAGAAACAACTGTGACTGCGAGCTGACGACAATGACAATACGGCAACGACGGGTTTGTTATAAATTAATCTTTGTAATATCCTTAACATTTTAGAAATAATTCAAGATATACGAATCTGAAATAATGGCAAACTTTTAAAATAAAAAATGTTTTGACTGAAAATATACTGTAAAAAGTAGAAATCTGTCATTATGAGCAGAAATTGTTTAAAACGAACAATTTTTATAACATTTCAAACATTCGTTCACGACCTCGTGATCATAACCACTATGTAACCACTGATTTGTTATTTTCGTCTCTAGACTATGATTTAAAACTACGAGCTCCGCCACCAATAGCTCTTGTGTAGCATCTCAGAGCGACGTGATAAACAATCAATCAATTATTTTCTAATAAGGAAGTGTGTACAGGACTTGAAATCCCTCAGTTTACAGGGTATTATGATACGTATAAGTACTAAGGAGGTATAAGTGGATATTATGTAATGCATTATATATGTAATAAATGGATATTATGTAATGCATTATATATGTAATAAATGGATATTATGTAAGGTATTATGTAATAAGTGGATATTATGTAATGTATTATGTTATAAATGGATATTCTGTATTGTATTATGGAATAAGTGGATATTATGTAATGTATTATGTAATAAGTGGATATTATGCAATGTGCATAATGTAATGACCCTTTCAACTGTATGGAGGTGATTTTTAAATTTATATCTGCTGTAGTGATTACGTGAAATAAAAGAGGTTATACTTGATTGCAATTTCTCATTATAAGGATTATAAACTTGCTGCAACAAACACCAAATTAAAATATTCTATTGTAGCCAGGTTGTGCGTCTTGACATATTGCTTTCTGATCTAAAACTGTATGTCGTATTCATAATACGAAGGAGATTAAAACAAGAAATTAAATATTATCACAAATGTAAATAAACGGAAATATGAATTATACAACTATTGTTTATAATAATTTTGCAGGATTAAATGCTATACTTCTATTCTAATGAAATAGTTTTGGGTAATTTAACAAGTTAATGTTACTCATTAAAAATTATAGTCTAAGTAAACAATATTTAGAATTAATTTTAACATTTTATAATAATTGTGTAATTTAATTTTCCTTTGAACGGAATATAATCCTTATCGATTTCAAGAGCATTCATTTTATTTTTTATATGCTACGATTGGGAACAACTACATATTTTTATCTACTAAAGTATCATAAATTTTTAAATTATTGGGAAATACTTTCATTTATTTTTTTCCAGAAAAAGTATCCAGTTTAGATTAAGCAATGCGATTTAGTATTAAAACTATGGTAGAATAATTTCGAAATAACAGTATAAAGGCTTAATCTCTAAAATTTTCTCCCAGTCTCGACAGGTATTCTTTTCGCTAACCACATTAACGGATTAGTATTACATTAGGGGATTACATTTTATTTTACTAATTAACAAATGAAATCCATTAAAAGGCTTAACTATACTAATATTAATAATTTCATTTGATGTATGTCCTAGGGTTAAATTTATATTTGTACAACGCATAAAATATTTTTCATTCTCCGTTTCCCTGAATAGCTGCATAACCTGCACAGCTACACAGAGTCTGAAATTTGGTGATCGCAGAGTAGGGGTGTGATTACTGTCCATTTCGTTCCGGATTGGGTGATTTATCGTTTCTAGAAAAAGAGAATAACATACTCTGGCAGGCGAATCGGAAGCAGGTGCCTAACGTTGTCGACAGAACAGCAATAATTACGCCTGGTTGATAATGTTCACCTAGCCTGCAGCACATTCGAAAAGTTGACCCATTTCCAGTTCAGTGAGCCAAATGGGGTGAAGTAAAATCCTGCTTTACTCTCGTACTTTTCATAAACTTTCTTTTAAAACTTATATAAATATTTAAAATAACATACTGGGAAAATGGGTGAACTAAGGATAATAATATTTTTCATTTGTACGTGCGATGATAATTTTGCACTTAAATAGCTTCACGCACGATTTATGATGTATTTGTGCACTTTGACCTTAAGAGTCTACTTTTCGAACACCTATATTTATGACAATTATAATACTCAGATACGATGCTATTATGTTAATTTATTGTCATTAAACATTTTTATTTTTAACCTGGCATATTGAGTGTTCATGTAAACCAGTAACTATGTTACGAAAAATAATATATTCTATTTTAATTTCAGTTTCTTCTCAAGATCTTTGTCTAAGGTATTAAATAAAATGATTTTATAATATATTAGCGATCTTCGAGCTTCGTCAACTCACAGAAACTTTACAAATATAAGGTGGGTTGATACATGTTAAGTCTAATCGAAGCCCACCCATGGACTTGGTGTGGAAGTTTGGAGAGGGAGGTGCCAGTTTAGATGTTCTCCTCACTTCACCAATATTCAGATTTACGCGGTCCGTCACCAATAGTGCTGATGTTGCTTCTATGTGGGACGTTATTAAACCAATCAGCAAAACTATGAAAAAATTTAGGGAGCCCCATCCTATCCTAAAAAAATATATCTTAATATAAAATATAAGATAGATCAGCATGATATTAGAATTTTATGTAAAGGCAATTAAATTTTACTCGGACAGCTAAGTCTAGCTCCATTGATATTATCTGCAGCCGTATTTCATATTCTGCATTTAATTTATCTCTCTCTCTCTTATATATATATATATATATGTGTGTGTGTGTGAGTTGGTGCTTGTGTTACGAAAATTTAGTGGAATTAATGTGTAAAGGGGATTTTTATTAAATTTTTTTAATACTGATATTGGTTTTCAATCATGGCAGCGGGTTTTTTGTTAATGAATGCGTCGGATAAAAAAGGTAACTTTCCCGCTTCTATGGTATGCCATGTTCAATTACGTAAGATAATTAAAGAAGTTTACGCTCTAAAAATTAGTTTACCTAGCTTCTGCAATAAAAAAAAAATTAGAACTATATTCAAGCGTATCACCGCATTCCTTCCACGTAGATTTTTCTAGACGGGCAGATTTTCGGATATGTGTTGATTCAACACCATGTTGCTCGATGCCTCTCCCTTCCCTGCTATGCATTGTGTTATCAATTAAAAATAAGTTTAAATTTTAAAATGCCTGCTGTCTCTGCCGTGACTACTAAATAATTTAAACACGTTTGGATATATCTCAGAAAAAACCAAGCTTAACATATATACATACATATTGCCACATATATTGAGATTTGTTTGGTTTCATTAATTTCGCACTAGTAGCAACACGAGGGCTATTGGCGACGGACTTCGTAATTTAGAACCTCGGTCAAGTGACGAGGACGACACCTGAACATATGTTGAAACAGATTCTTCTTTTAAATACTTTGTCCAGGACGGTATTGAAATGTTTATGTAGCTGTATAAAAAACATTCTATATTGTATATGACTCTATTTTCCCTCATTGGTAAGCGGATAATATTAATTTTAACTGATTAATTATTAATTTCAAAATATTAATTATTTAAAAAAAACAGGTTATCTATTATATAATTTGAACACTTGTCTCATAAATTAATTTTCTATCAGCAATTTATTTTTCAAAGAAGGCAAAGATTTATTTAGACATGGGTATATTTTTAAAGTTTTTATTTGCTTATGCATTAAATATTACATATGAGAGAATTTCATAATGAACTTATAAAAGTTATTCTTCACATTCAAGAGAACGTGGATTGAAAACTGGTATAAAATCACAACGGCAAAAGCCATGCTGTGATGTAATAAAGTTAGAGAAGCAATATGAATTTATTTTTGTATTGTGATTATGTAATATCTAGTGATACATAAACTGCTTTCCTTTTAAATTAAACTTATTCATATCATGTATTTTGATGGACTGTTTTTGTTAATCGCATAAAAAATCACACTGAAAAGGAGGGCATAGAAACGGGTGGGACTGCATTTTCTTCTTTTAAAATCAGGACAATTATAATAAATTTGTAAAATTGAACAAAATCCATAAGACACTGGTTTCCATTGTAAAATTTTCAAAAGATCATCATAAATAAATGTTATATAACTAAATAATTAGTTCATTAAAATCCCCTAAGCAATAACACTCTTAAACAATAGTTTAGTATAAGGGTTCTTAATAAAAGTGCATTGACATTTAAAGGTCAATGAACCTGCATGAAAAAGAGGTATGATTTTTTCATGGATAATTAATAAAAAATTATATTTATTAAATCATAAAGCTTGTAAAAATTACAAAAAGTGTACATTATTTAAGACTATAATCACCATAGATTAATGCACCCTAACAATATAAACACTAAAATGAACTAATTCTGATTGGCATGTGTGTATGAAATAAATAAAAAATATTACTTTAAATCCCTCTGTATATATATTAATTTTCCACATATTATCACGCTATAGGTAAGTAACTTTTATATATGTATGAATTTTTTATATATATTTTGTTTGATGTGTTAAGAATTTTTTTTATCATAATACATTTCTAATTAATTTTATAGAACTAGTTAGTTTTTTTCATAATATTATTTCTTTTAAGTCTGTATATTAGAAATTACCCCGGTACATTATACTTTTTACTCTGAAGTTTATATGTGCTTAAGAATACGCATGTATGCCACACGCTTGGAAAATTTAAGAAAGTTATAAGAAAAAGTCATTTCATTTGCTCATAAAGGAATTCGTCCAATAAAATATCTTAACAGATATTAGAACGTTTCACCAGTTACCCAGAAAACAACAGATCATGCAACTTCTTATCACTTTGCTTAATAATTAAGTTGGTAGATTGATTGGTTCATAGACAAATGTGCCAAATATTGTGTTTTTTGTTATTGTTTATTAACTTTTATTGTGTTTTTTGTTATTGTTTATTAACTGTTATTGTTTATTTTGTTATTGTTTATTGTTATTGTTTATTATCCATAATTTCGTGATTTTGAATTTAAACACAATCTTCCTTTTCCGATTCAACTTTAGAAATATAAATTTTTTTCATCCCTTAGTTCTTTTAATAGTTCACGGATAGTCTCAGATCTACCCCAAAATTTTTCTCTTCGAAAGCACTTTGACATCTTCTCGCGTACGGTGGAAAAAAATGAAGTCCGATTTTGAAATGCAAACGTTTCTGTTACCTATTCGTCTCTAAGACTAACATTCCTCTGAAAACACTACACACACAAATATTTTGAGAACAACAAATATCCTTAATTCTAGTAGTTAAAGTCATGTAAAGGTACTGAGTCGCACATTTCATTTCTTATTTTAGGGGAGGTAATACAAGATTATTTGTTATCAGTTTCATCTACCAGACGAATGGGTAGCAGCCTAGGGTTAATTTACAAAATATGTGTGTCTGGTGATCTAGACCAAACACTGCAAATGCAGGGAAGAAAAGAGAAATGTTCTGACATGAAGAAATGATACTTTTTTCAATTTATGTGTGTAGAATTTCTTTTATTTTATACAGTTTTATTTCTTATTTACTAGTTATTTATAAAGGTTTTACTCAAATTAAAATTTATAAGACAGAGACAAGAATAAAAAAAAAAAGGTTTCAATCCTCGAAACGGAAAGCAGTTTTCTAATTTTAAAACTTAAAGTATGATAAAAAAAAAAGGTATATCATTATTTTTAAAATGTGTTACTTATGTCTACTTCACTACTCTATTGGTTGTCAATTTAATTACCCTTAAATTATACTATATGTGAGAAATTCACAGGAAACGAAGTTCAAAATTTTCGAAAAATTGATGCAAATATATCATTAAATTGATTTCAATTTCTTGAGCCATTTTCACAGAGTCTTTAAGCAATGAAATAACCAATCCCTCGTAATTTAAAACTATTCACAATTTTTTTTGTTATTTCATTGCTTCAAGAATAAGTAGTAAGTTTATTGATTACAAATATGTCTTATTAAGTATTAAAACAATATGTTATAGTTTAAGTATATAAGTAAAATACTCGCAACACATTATATTTAACGCTTACATATTGCATAATTGTCTGAAAGAGTATGATGAGAGTAATGAAAATAACCTTAATGTTTCTATTAGAATTTTGTGCTGATTGTTATATCCAACTACAAGGTTATTTAAACTTTTTTGTCCAATGGACTTATTTGCTTTTAGATGCAGTTCACGGACCACTTTTATGCATACGCATAAGAATATACATCATTCTATATTAAACGAAAACAAAAAGTTATTTAAAAAAAATATTTAACATAATAATAAATTAGTGATACAGTACTCCCTCAAAAATCTGGTACTTTGACCATCCAACTTGATAGTAGTACGGTGATTTAAAACTAGCCGACATGGTTCACAGACGTTATTTCATGCCTTCTACTTCAATGGAATAATATATTCTATGAATACCAAAAGGTAATTTTTTTGTATTTTAAATTATTTCATGTATTTTAAACTTTATTTGAGAGTATTTTATTTATTTTATACGATAATACATAACTTTTTTCTTTTTAAATGCGTTATTATTGTTATTTTCCCACTAATCCGGAAGTACTCTGATTCGATATCTGCCGGATAACTGAGAGAGTACTATATGTGTGTTGTTTCTTATCATTTAGATGATAATGTAGATATAGATACTAAATATCTTACTCTAATTTATAATTCATTATACATTTAACATGTAAGTTTGGAGTAGAATTTTACTTCTTAAGGGAATATCATTGAGGAAGTGATCTTTAACGTTACGTGAAAAATGTAATATTATATATACATATATATATATATATATATATATATATATATACAGTGTTGCCACTCATATAGATTTTACATGTTTTAATTATTTGTAAACAGTTATAAAAGAAACTAGAGAAAGATCAAGCTTTATTCAATGAATGTAAAAATAATAAGGTTATTTTGTCTCATGTGATTAAACTCGTAAAGCCTCAA
This sequence comes from Nephila pilipes, assembly GCA_019974015.1. Classification (NCBI taxonomy): domain Eukaryota; kingdom Metazoa; phylum Arthropoda; class Arachnida; order Araneae; family Nephilidae; genus Nephila; species Nephila pilipes. The sequence continues at coordinate 168,814 of BMAW01086271.1, forward strand.
TTCTCTTCACAGATCTCTATGAGATTCAGTAAACCTGATTAAACAGAAACGGGGAAAAACAATTTAATTTACGAAAAGCAACAATTTTATTTAAAAAATAGTAATACCATAATCATAAATCACCGGGTACAAAGATGTTCAAACCTATTTCCGTCATCCAAAATCTCTTTGTGTTAAGAGATTTAACACGTTTCAACGGCTCAAATATTTTTTTCCAAAAAAATTGCTTTCTACTTTAAAATGCTCTATGTATTTGAAATTTTTGTTGACAGTCTATGAATTATTTTTTTAAATTTTAAGTAATGCATTCTTCTCTGTAAATTAAAAATAATCACATTTATGGCTTTAATTACTTTGATAACATATTTAAACTGAACTGAAAAACTGAATATTTCTATTAATCTATTATATATATGTGTGTGTGTATTTATGTATGTATGTATGTATTTTTTTTCTCCTTTTTACCCTTAATAAATGATTTTTAAATTAAAAAATTCTTCTTAGTACACTTATTTTTTTCGCACAAATAACAGTATCACGATTTCTATGAAAATATTTATTTAAATCGCGAAGATAAATTATAATGAGAACAAAAAATAAAACTTTAAATTATATAGTTGTAAATTATAATTCAAAAACACTTCAATATGATTTTTGTAAAATTTTAAAATATTTTACATTGACTCAACAAGAGTGAAACATTTTATTATTTGCGATTAAGATATCGTAAAGGGGGTCTGGTCTAAGAAATAGTTGTTGTCAACGAAATTGAACAATTTTCATTAGTATTTATTCTATAACAGCATGTGTGTTACACTGCATACGATTCACAAAAAAAGAATAAAATCAAATAAGGAAAAAGAATAATATATAAAGATATCATTTATTTTTACACCTTTTAATTTTCAGCTTGATTTTTAAATATAATTACTGCTTTTAATGAATATTTTTCAAAAATGTTGATGAGAAAAATATGAGAAAACTTAAACCATTTTAGGAATAAATTATGCTTCTGAACTCTTATGTATCCATATATTTTACGTCATTGCATTTTATTTTTAAGCCCTTACAAGTACAAAGTTGATTTTATTCATGAAATTTAAGCTTGGAGTTGTTTCCATGCTTAACATAAAAATATTATTTTAAAATATTTAAATAAAAAATGCATTTCTAAGTGCCCGTACTTCTAAAATATAGTTTTTTCCTTACAAACATAAATTAAGAGGCACTTAACAAATTTTAAAATAAAATGCCAATATATAAAAGCCATTTAACTATATTTGTGAAACAAATCGTTGAATTGAGATTAATACTTTCAAGCCTACATAAAATTAATTTTTAATTTCGTAGATAAAGATACCTGTTATGAAAAATCTACATTTGTTAAGCAAAATTTTTTTAAAAAAAATTATTAAATTAATAACATTATTTTTCACAATAGTGAAGGCAAAATATATATTATCTTAAAAAATAAAAGTTTCGCTTATTCAAACTAAATGTTAGAAACTCTAATAAAATTTCTTCAAGTATTTCAATTAAAATAACACATATTTATACGATTTATATTTTTATTTATTTCAAAAAATTTTTACAATCATTATACTTTTAATGCAATATTGGAAGCTGATTGTTTATTAACGTCGCACTTGGACGCATCACGCAGGCTATTGAAGATGGACCTCGTAAATTAAATATCGGTAAAGTAACGAGGAAGACATATAAGCGGTGAACACCACTTCCAAACTTTCATACCACTCCATGGGAGCCGAGACAAATCTAACGTGAAGGAATCTCGAAACACAATGGGTCTTTGTGACATCGGGATTTGAGCCCGCGACTCAACGAGACAATGCCAGCTGCTAGCTTGCGACCATGATCACAAGCCTACCGCGGCCACTGCAATATAGGGAAATAGATGTTTCTATAAATATTTTTCTAGGCGGAGACGAGATTAAATTTTATAATCAATACGAGCAAGAGACTTATTTTTCATAAAAAAAAAGTGCTTCTTCAGAAAATCCCGTTATTAAACTCGAATGTAATATTGTGAGGTACTTGAAAAAACAAAGAATTAAAATTTTACCCAAGTAGAACATTTCATTTTGAGGAATAAGAGAAGAAAAATGGTAAATATATATATTTCAAAACTATAATTGTTTACTTTTTGTAAAGGAGATTTTTCTCTGTTCTTTTTCCTCAAACCCAAATAAATTGGCCTAACTAGATGAATTTGGCAAAAACTGTATCGAAAGTTTCCTTACGATCTTAACAGCATTATTCTGCTATTTTTTTTTAAAGAAATCTACAGTTGAAAGAAAATGTTTCTTGTCAAATTTATATAAGCGTTCCTGAATCTAATGATATATCGACTTTAAATCTCGCTTTCGGATTTACAGGCAGTAGAAAAAATACACAGAAATGAGATTTAAAGAATGTACTTATGTATGCGTATCAATTTCTATTTACGTCGTTGTTGATGACATGCTTTTAAAAGTGTTTTTGACATATTTTACGTGTAGTTAGGCACGGATATCATTTTACACAGTTGTGTATGATTATACAATATTTCTTTTTCTCCGCATGAGGGAAAATATTTCAAAAAATTAACTTTAAATTCGAAAAATGTGTCTTCCTAAATAGTGTAACCGTATGAGATAAAAGTATTTTATTTTGACTATAATGATGAAATAAATAATAAATTAACTTACATTGAAGAAAAATTTATTTGAACTTGAAAAAATACCCTGCATAAATAATTAGATTCCCTGAATTTCGTTATATACTTGATTCATGATCAATTCTCGATAATTTTTATTTTAACTAACTATTTAAAAATTCTTTAATTAGTTACACGTCACTGCACAATCAGATCAGTAAAAAAATCCTTTACAATTTTAAATTACTCATTACCAATATAAATCCCTCATTAGTTCAGTAGTAATTAATTCCAATTATCGGTATTACACTGGTTTCAAAGTATATACTTTGATTAGAGTGATTTATATTTTGTAAAGCAATTAATTTTTTGAAGAAGTACATTTTCAAATTTACAACTAGATATTTTTTACCCATATTCTCAATGGTGATTGAAAAAATATTCTAATTAATCTTTACAACGTTTACTTATACAGTAAAATATAATCATTAATTAATACACACATGATACATTTACAATAAATATTTCCGAACTAGTTAGGTAATAAAAATTAATGAGCCAGATGATAACAAAATAATGTAATTTAAAAAGACTCGGCTAAAGGAAAAAGTTAGAACAACATCCAATCGATAAGTTATTAAGGTTTTCAAACATATTTAGAAATCTCAATTTTCTTAAGCAGGATTTTAAAATTAAAGGGAAAAAAAACTTATCATAATTTAAGATACATTAGAGAGCAAGAAATATAAGTACTTTTCCAGCAATTGCTGTATAGGTTCAATTCATAAGCGAGTCTTTTGAGAAACAGACTTTTTAGATCAGTTGAACAGATTTCAAAGATGTTTTATAATATTTCACACTAAGATTCTAAATGATTGCATTAAAATTATATTTTGCTTTTCCTATACAAAAATTATATACGAAAACGTATCGAAAACTTTCAATTATAACTAAAAATAACCTAGATATCTGAATAAAATTTATTTTGCAAATTAATTGATCCTTATATGCAAAATGTTGTAGATTTCAGTTTCTAAAGTTAATATGTATGATTTTAAGAAACCGTTGATTGAAGTAACCTGTAGTATGGAGAATGTAGAGTTCCATCTTCTGACTTCTGCAAAGACAGTCATCGAAAGGTCGAGAAACAGTGGGAGATATGTACAACTCTGGATGGGATTATGTAGAGAAGTCTTAAAAGTAATAAATAAAATTAGAGTTAACATGCATTAATTATCTTCGTAATAGTTATAAATTTACGATTCCTTTGAATAATAATCAAATATTTACAAAATTGTGTATTACTTCACTCCACAGTTTCCTGAAACCAAACAAATCTACACTAATAGATGCGATTTGCAAAATTATGCACATGAAAATCAGTTAATATGCAGAATAAATTTAATATGGAAATATCGGTTGTTTCTATGTAATAATTAAAACTCTACATTATCCCTATACACATCGAAGTCAAATAACTTGAGTAATGACGTCTTAGTTATTAAAGTAAGAATTGAATTTGGGATAGTTGATTAATCTGATGATTATCATACTAAAAGCTACACAAAATGCTCCATTAGCTGTAAACCTTTTACTTTCGAATCACGGTGAAATGAAGAGGATAACAATAGAACTAGTACCTCAGTCTTTAAACTTGAATGATATTAAAAGATAGGTACTTTATAATTAGTCAGAGTCTACTGTATCTCTCATTGTTCCACTTGATAACGTTTTCGCACATCAGGACCCAAACTCACGATTCGACTCGAACAGTGTGACGAAATTCATATTCCTTGCCACTAAATCCTTACGCCCTCCTCTTTGAGTTGTCAAAGTAGTCGACAGGTCATGGTCGCTAGCTCACGGCTGGCTATTTTTTCGTCGAGTCATGGTTTGAAGTCCTCTTGCCACTAAAGATCCACTGTGTGGAAACTGATACACGTTAAATCTGTCGATTCTCCTATTCCTCTTGTGAGGCGTGGTATGGAAATTTAGTAAGTGAGGTGCTAACTCAGTGTCGTCCTCGTCAATTGACTAATCTTCAAAATAACGAGGTTTGTCTCTAAAAGCCCTCGTGTTGATTCTAGTGTGACGTTAATAAAACCAAACCAATCTAAATGCAAAGTTATGAAACGATCAATCAATGAAGCTGATTTTTAACTAGTAAAAACAGTTGATTGATTGATTTTATAAACTAGAAGCAACACGAGTGATGGAACCCGTAATTTTGAACTTTGGTCAAGTAACGAGGACAATATCTGAGCTGGCACATTTCTCCTGATTTCCACTCCTTACCATGGGAGGATTTTGATCCTCAACATATTTAACTGAAGTGCCACTGTTATCATTCGGATCAAAATCATACAGTACTTAATAATTAGCTCATTTAGTATCTCACGTGTGAAGTTAGTTAGAAAGAAAATCTTTTTATATATTTGATAATAAGTAATGGTGTCATAAGGAAGCGAGTGATTAGAAGTCTAATCAAATTTTGCTTAGCAATTTTTTAGGTGCAACTTATTTATTTAAATGATTTTGATGGATGTATTAGGTTACATATATTTAGATATAGTATCATTTGGGGATAATAGCCTTTGTTGTTCTACATTCCATAAACCAACCATCCACATATTTATGTTACTTATTTATACTTCATAAAATCTTAGCAGCATTATTTTTTTTCCTTTTAAATGCTATTTAATTACTACAGACAATTATTATACTCCTGCAACATAAATTCAAATAAATTACATAATTGCATGCGTATAAATCTAAGCAATATCATTTTTAAATACTGTTTTGTTACTACCTACACAGTTTCATAGTTAAAGATTTTTTTATGCTGTAAATTTTAAAATCACACACACAAACGCACACACACATATTTATATATATATATATATAAATTGCTATATATAAAATATATATATATATATATATAAATATATATATAATATATATATATATATATATATATATATATATAAATTGCTATATATAAAATATATATATATATATATATAAATATATATATAATATATATAAGCATATAATACATATACATAAAAACTTATATATATATATCAATTTTTCTGATACGTTATTTTCAATTGTTTTCATTAACGTATTAAAAGTGTATGGATTGAAGTCTTACAGACACGATAAAAGTCAACGCAAATTACAGCGCTCTGAATACATTATTTTTTTACATAGAAATGTGTTAATAGAATGTTTATTAACAGGACACTTAGAAGCAAAACATAAAAGATATTGGCAATAGACCTCGTAATTATGAGTCTCTGTTAAGTAACAAGAGCAATAACTTAGCTGGAAATACCCTTTCCAAACTTCCGTACCTGTGGGAGAATTTTGAGCCTCTACAAGATTTAACGTCCTTCAGCCAAGACTCAATGACTTTTCTTTTGTGGATTCAGGGCTAGAAACCTCAGATTTACGGAAGCAACACTGGTCGCGTGTCCTCGACGATGACCACTGAAAAACCGTAAACTCACATAGAAATAGGGAATTTTTTTTTCTCTTTCGGTCATAAATTTGCAAATATATGTATCAGAAATACAAAATTGTGTCATTTTTAACACTGATTAAATATAATGGCTGAAAAAATGATATTGATGTGCTTTTACACAAAAATTCTATTACAAACAATTTGCTTAAGTTAGTTTGGACATTGTTTTTCCTTCTGCAAAACAACTACTGTTGCGAGAATCTAGGGGGAAATACACCTGGTAGTAAGTCTTAATGGAAAGGGGTGACTTTGGCGACATACTTGGTGCCAAATTTAGCAACACTACCAGATACTTCCTAATGAAATTAGAAGTATCTGAAGAATCTTTGTTGGGTATATTTTTGAGACAACTAGTGTATGCAGACATATTATATGTTCCTGATCCGATATTGAATTTCGTTTTTTGAAATGCTGTGATAGTATTAGAATTTCTTAGGTGCTATCTGTATTCATAAGTGTGCGTTGATTGCTTTCTACTGAAAGGAAATATTTTGTAATTTAGGTACCATTTTTAAAAACAATATTCCAAAAATATACTAAATATTTTACTCCTCATATAGAAAACAATACACGAAATAGAGTAAACCAGCTTTTTCACTGATATTACTGCACAATTTCTTTGAAAAAATTACGTAACTTCGTAATTTCGGAAATTGTATTATTTTCTCCACTTTATTTTCATATAAATAATTATTTCTTAAAACTTCATCATTGCTTAAAGAAAAAAATATTTTAGGCTCTCTATATGCATAGGTACTTTTTATAGAGGCATAAGAAATTTGGAACCATATTGTGCCAAATGTTTTCTTTAAAATCATACTTAAATGCAGATATATCTCACAAATCATGGTTCTATTCAACTAAGATTGAAAAAATACCTTTTTGACAAAAACGTTACATTTATAGTTTGATAGAATGATTAAAATATCTTTAATTCGCACGAAAAAACTTAAAACTCTACTAATAATTTGAAAATATATATATAAAAAAACAAGGAGTATTAGATACGATATTCCAAAATTCTTCAGATGTCCGGGTATCCTTAAATTACATCTCATATTTATTTGACATTCCTAGAATGATAATATCAACTAAATATATTTAATTTCTGCAATATATATGCCTTATTGATTTTAATATCGATATATCTTGAAAGAAAATGCTTTATATTTCGAACATTTTGATATTAAATCTGTTGAAAAAATTTAACAGCCAAGGTAAAACAGACAAATTTTATACCTGATGAAATAAATACAGCTTTGATCATTTAGACAGGGAAATATATATATGTTGGCTTCTATTCAGGAAACTAATGAATCGTAACGGTATTCGCAGATGTTCATAGAAATAAAAGATCATGGAAAAAGGAAATGATAATGGCTTCACAAGAAAAATCATAACCGTACATTCTACGTGCCAATGCCTCCAATATATCATTTAGGCTTGTTAGAGGGTATAACTACAAATCACGTATAACTACATAAACATTTTAACTAATATTTATAAAATGATGTAGAGTATTTATTTGAGTCTATTCAAAACTTTTAAAAAACATATTTTACTCCAGAATAAAATATATTTTCTTTCCATAACATTAAGTTAATTGCCTTACGAAAACTTAGGAGTTTCTTAAACTTTACTCTTGCTACAAATCTCACACAGAAACAGATTTCACATCGGCACATATAAAACTCAAAGAGAAATAGAGCTGGACAGTGCTCAAAATAACATTATCTTTCGGAGACACAATACGCGACATGGAGCCCTTTGAAATTCCCATGCAAAAAAAGAAACTGTTTTTCCCCTCCTTTGACAGGATCGCTCTTAGAGGAAAAAAAACTTCGAAAACTATTTCAATGCAGCATTTTTTTTTCTCCTCCCTCCGTTTCCATACATATAGTATCGAGCAAAGGTTTTAAAAGAAAAAGTAATACTCCTTACGTCAAAGGCTGACTGTAAGAAGTTTTATTCTCGAGTGTATGCATTAAAAAATGGAAGATGGGGAGAGGAAAGTTCAGGTGACTTCAGGGATCAGATATATTGCGAGTTTAAGCATGAGGCTAGCTTATCGATAAATCGGAAATGGGGATGTTTGTCGACTGTAGATGAAGCACAGAATAAGCAATGAGTGTTATCCAGAGGTTGAGGATTCCGCGAGCGGTAGCCTGTCGCTAACATCTGCGATATAATGAAGTGTAGTATCAGAACGACAGCTACTCGAGCCTTCTGGAAACGACATCTGATAGATGGGAGGGTGCTTTTCAACTTTTTGATTTAGTCCTTGTTTGGATGAAACTGTTATAAAAACAAATATACAACAATGCAATAAAAACAGTTATGTGCCATATTTATTATTCATTGTGTCGCTAATAGACTGGTTCATGTTCATGCACTTCGACAAATATTGAAATTATCGCTATGATTAATAAGTTTGAGTTGTATGCTATATATAGTGAATTGACGCTACTTATTCTTATTACTTCTTATCTGATATTAATTAAATACATTGTGGCAATTAATACAATAAATTAATGCACTGGGCTGAGATTTATTATAATATTAATTTTAGGCATATTTATCTATCTATCTATTTATATATATACATATATTATATTATATATATACATTTAAAAGATGCCCTAAGAGTTAGTCTGACTTGAAACGTTAAAAATAAATAAAAATAGTTCGACTTTACTTTAAATTTAAAAATGCTTAATATTTGATTGTGTAAAGTTTTATTGCGATTCATGGTATATTTGGTTGAGTTATATAAAAAATTGACTAGAAATGATTGTTATTTTTCTAAACTATTATTTAACTTTCAATACCTTCCTGTTAATAAATATTTATGTACATATTGGCTTAGTGTGTGAGAGAGAGCGACATTTTAAACAGTTAATATTAACCTCTTAAACAAGGTAAATGGCAGCAGTAGCAGAGTGGTCATGATCATAAGCTACTGTTGGTGTTGGTTTCGTCGAGCCATGCGTGCGAATCCTGATGCTACTAAAGACCCAAATTGGGGATGATTTACGTTAAATTCGTCGTGGCTCCTACTTTTTCCTTCACGCGGCTTAGAAGTTTGGATAGGGGAGTGTCAGCTAAGGTGTCGTTCTCGTTACTTGACCGAAGTTTAAAATTAAGAAATATGTTGCTCTTATAGACAGTCCTCATAAATAGCCCTTATGTTGCTTCTAAGTGCAAAGCTAATAGTCAATCAACCAAAAAACCTAATGAATATCATTTGATGAATAATATCTAAAACTTATAATTCAAACCAATGTTTCTTGAGTTTATTAAGAAAAATATAGTAAGCAAATTTATTGAGATAGTATTTTATATCAATTTTAGGAAAATAAAACTTTTCATTAAATATCTTTCCCTAAGAATGAAGTACAGAATTTTTTTCAAGAAAATGTAGTTTGGATCAGTTCATATATATATACATTAAAAGATCAAATATTTCATTTTTTTTTTCATTTGAATTAAAATATTAACGTTTTAAACTCCATACGCTGAACTATTTTAACGGAAAATAAATAAATAGTCCGAGTGTTTAATATTAACATTAAAAAAATAATTTTTGACTTTCTATACTTCCCACGCAAAAAATTCTCGCATTTTAAATTTCTGTCTGGCTTAAGGAACAATATTTAAAAGTCGTAAATGTGCACAACGAATAGAATATAAATAGAATTTTTTGCTTCAAATTACTCTCTTCTCACTAGGATATTTTGCATAAAAATCTATATTCATATAAATTGTTATTTAAAAATTAAACACAATAATTAATAAAACATTGGGGATAACAACAAAAGTGATAAATTAATATGCATTTGTATGTGTGTATCTAAATATAAATTAATCTGACTCCTTAATAAGTAAAATTCATATTTTTTTTAATAATATTCTAGTGTCTGATTATGACTTTTTTTGTAAAAATGAAGAATTATAAAGCGAAATTAAGTAAAACATTGCAATAGAAGGAAAGAAAAAAAAGCAATTTTATGCTTTACGCCGACACATTTAATAACGTAATATGAGACAAATTTTTAACGTAATCCCATTTCATAAGCGAAACTTAACGTTATTCAGATTTATAAAAAGATAAATTTTTTCTCATTTGTGGGTATATATTTACCACATAAAAATAAAAGTAATATTTTACTTTTATTTAACAGTTTTTTCATCGATGCCAACTATTAATGTTACTCTTTAACTTAATTAAAATAAATATTCGGATTTCAACTATTAATATTTACTCAGAACATTTTATTTTATTTATGGCTGTTTTATCCCGTAAGAATACATAATTTACATTTAATTTTATGTATATTTCTGTTTATCACTAATTATTTATATTGCAATACATTTTATATAATATGGCCCATTATATATGTATTTTTGTTATGTGTCTCAAATAACATTTTGAAATGTCTCTATAAAGTAAAACATTTACTTGTTCTTTCTGTTAGGGAAATATATCAATATATACATTTGATTCAAAACATATTAGAATAATTATGTATGAATTACACATATTCGAGAATGAATAAAAACCTTTGCATTTATTTAATGCACTACTATGTTTATTTTATTAAATCAAAAATAAATAACGAGATCAATTTTTTCTTCACCTCTATGTATTCTATCTAGATAAATTTGTCCGAAATGTGGATTATATTTGAATCTTAAAAAAATATTTTAAGCACACAATGTATTACGAATATGTGCAAAATACACTAAACGAATAACACTTATGAATAAATTAGTTTATTATTTATAACACAATATATCATATGTTTATCTGATTTTATAATGAAATACATTGGAGTTACACCTTTTGAGTTCGTTATTTTTACGTTTTTATAGCAGATTTGTTGATTTATTATTTTTTTTTGAGTGCCATAGTTTAATAGTTTTAACAATCAAAAGATTCATCTAAGGAAATTAAGTTAGGTGCATCCATCCATTTAGTTAAAATTGTACATCTAATAGAAACATCAATAGAGCACAGTAGAAATTCTGGTGGCCGTGGTGGTCATAGTAACAGATTTCGGGTCGGCTTTGTTTTCGTCGAGTCGTGGGTTCGAGTCTTGATGCCAATAAAATCTCATTGTTTAGCTCAAATTAAATCTAGTTGGAGTCACACGTCCTGCCTTTAGTGTGGTTTGGAGAGAGAGGTGCTACGCAAGATGTCGTCCTCCTCACAAAATTACGAGGTCAATCGCCAATAGTCCCGTGTTGCTTCCCATATTCAAGTTAATAACGATCGCACAAAACAATCCCACATCTGAAAATCTATGAAAATGTGATGTAAAAAAATCTTACGAAATCAAAACATTTAATTTCGTTTGAGATTTAGTTTCATAAATATTTATTAAATTCTGCTTTTAAATTGAGAATAAAAGCGTCTTTATCGGTGTAAGAATGTATTTGTTATGTAATGGAAATTCAACACGCACGTTGCCTTTTGTTTAAAAAAATATACAAATTTTTGTTTCGCTATTTCGGCTTGAAAGTAAAACAGCATAATACATGAATTAAAATTTACTTCATAAAATAAGGAATTATTTTTTTTTAAGAAATCAAAACAAAATAAAAATAACTTAATTCTGGGAAACTTGTGTTTGGGATTTATAATACGTGAAACGTTTTCATTTATGGAAATGAAAAATTAATGTGAATTACACTGCACATCATTCCTCAGATGCAGAAACTTTTGAATTTTATAGCTTCGGCTTATGGAATGATCTTAAGAAATTTATATATAAAAATTTATTGAAATATTTATATTTAAAAAAGATGTAGTATCTTGGCTTCTGAAATAGAATTCTATCCAAGCTTGAGCTTTAATTTTCAGACGTATTGGAAGAAAATAAAAATTTATAAGTTAAAAGAAATCTAACCATATTTTTTTTAGAATTAATAATTTCACTAAATTACTTCAGTTGAGTAAATATGCAAAAATAGATACCGCAATGAAAATTCATCACTAACTAATAAAACTTTTTAAGATGAATAAAATACGCATTATCAATCTTTCAGACAGTACGCGTATATGGAAGATACAATCGAGTTGATTTCAGTTTTATGTCCTTATGCTAATAAGTATTCTGAACGCCTACACTTAGCTCTACTTTCGATCTACTTTCAGTCATTGTCTGAATTTAGAGATTTTAATAAAGCTCCGAATATCCGCCATTTGAGTTTCAGAGAAACGCATGACTGTTCAGGTAAGTTTCTTGTATTTGTTTTTAAATTTTATTACAAGAAACCTTTACCATTCCAGTATTATACGTTATGGTTTGATGTAAGTTTTGCGTCTAATTGTTTTCAGTGTTTAAACAGAGGAACTGTAAATATCTCATACGCTCTACTGTTCTTGATATTTTACTTAGTTATCTTCTTGTTTGCAAATATGGTAGGCAAAAAGAAAAATCATTAACATGAATGATCGTAATGATGTTAAAGTTATAAGAAAATTTTTTCTATGAGATAAAGATTATAATGAGAACATAGTTTTAGATGAAATGGATATAGAGGATGAGGAACACATTCAGAAAGAGAAATTGATTCAAAGTCTGAATTCAGTTCAGGAAGCAATACAGAAGATGAAAATAGTGATAACTGATCAATGGAAACTTACATAACCACGCTAAAGGCACAGAAACATCAGTGGTTCATATAAATGGCATAAAAAGCTATTCAGGTAAACTAAACAAGCATTAGAAATGCATGTACTCATCTTTCTAGAATGTTTTGGAGGGAAAAAAATTTCAAATATTTTGTATATAGAAATGTCTTATTAGTTTTGTGCTTCCATAATTAAAAGCATAATGCAAAAGACTATTTAAAACATCTCCATTGTAAAGCCGAATCACACTCATTCAAGAGTCGTTAGGGATACGAACGGTAAGGAAATAAAAAATAATATTTTTGAATTGCCTTATTCGGTTGGTTATATAGTTTAAAAGATTTTATATGATTGGATCTGCCAAAGAACACTTACTCAGATTTCAGTGAGTTAATACAATGTGAATAAAAATGATTTTTATTTATTCCTAAATTTAAATTCATTCTTACTGCCCTATTATGTATATATTTTTATTTGAAAGAAGTTAATAGTTCGGTGAAGTTACCCATAATTTCATTTTTTTTTTTTATTTTTATGTCATTTTAACAAATCTTTGGTCATTTATATCTTTTAAAATATTTTTTTCCCGTTATTTATGTTTTTTTAAAAATAAAAGAATATTTTGTTTCAATTTAAATAGAAATTATTTAAAAGAGGAGTACTTATTAAGCTAATAACAATATAATTTTACTCATTAGACATTTACAAATTTACATTTCACAATAGCGTATCAAAAAAATAAACGCTACTTTTTTTTGTTAGTACAGAGGGCGTGTTTGCTGGAATGTTAATTAAGTTAACTTATTAACATTCCAGCTTAAGTTTGTTGGAATGTTAATTAAGTTAAGAATTTCTTGAATCTTATTATTTCACAAATATCTACAGAAAGAAAACAATTTGTTTCTTATTCTGTTATTAATAATAATTATAAAATATATAGTAATGTATAATATGGAACCTTTAGGGTCTGTTTGGGAAGAAAGGAACAGTTTTAGCTCCGTAACTGTTCTGACTGTTGTATACGCTTCATTCAAAATCAGTACCCATATATACTCATATTGCTTAATTGCATCGGAATATGTTGCAAAACTTCCTGTTTTTCTATATTTTCAAGTTAAATACAAATGTTATTTTAAAAAAAATCAGTCTGAAAAAAGATGATTATATCGTTAAAATAAAAAAAAAAAAAATAATGAAAAAGAAAGGAAAAAACCGAATCATTAGTTTTCACATTAGCTTTTTTTTTCGAAAATAAAAAAATAACATTTGATATGTTCTTTTTTTTTTTTTTTTTGAAGAAAAAGAAATTTAAATTACTAATTAAAAACTCAAACACCGATACTAAGGTAAACTTCTTTCCGCCGCAACTTTCTATATATATAAAGTGCAATCTTTCTGGATATATTATACATAATAACTTATTTCCTTCGCTTTAAGGATTTTTTTTCTTCCTAAATCATTGGAAATGGAAATGGTATCTATTTCAAGAAAGACGCGAACTTCGTTTGAAGGGTTCCGTTTCTGAGCATAGTCCTCTTGCTAGACGCTTCAACGCTCTGCTGGGTTCGACCAATCAGCAGCAAGTTTTCCCCAACGCTCGTCACTGAAGTGCGGAAACTTTAAATGCTGTCAAAAAAATCTTAAATATATTTATTTTGTTTATTCTTTTACACTTTTTTTTTATTTTCAGTCTTGCACTTTTCCTTTTTAAATTGCAGATTTCTTTCGGATAGTTCTTCAGCAGCAAAATTTAAATGAATCTGTGAAAAGAGACTATAGTTTTTTGCCTTCAATTTTTTATTTATTTATTTTATGTTTCCTTAAGAGTGAATTTGAGAGTTTCTATTTTGAGCATTTTACAACTTCTTATCAAAAGTAGAGAGAAATGTTATTTAAATTTAGAAGTAAAAGTTATTTTAATCCCAGAAATATAAACGCTATTAATCAAAATAAATGTTATATTTGGTTCTAGGAGACTCATAATTTTTGAACAATATCTCAGAATGTACTGTAGAAATTATCGAAATTATTTTCCAGATTTATCCCATAAATAAGCATAATTCAATCTTTATCTGTTATTACTCATTTGCGGAAACGATTAATCCTTAAGTACCAATAAATACTATTTTGATGTAAACGCTAAGCAAAATCATGTTATATATTGATATTTGCTCCATTTAATTACTTCAGTATTCTCAGAGCTCTCGATCTTGCATGAAAACTATTTTTCTTCTGTAAAGCTAAGGAACTATTTTTAATTTATTTCAATTCTTAACTATAATAAAGCATCTACGGTTCCTTCATTATATTTAGCTATACGTGAAAGCACGTATTTAGTAAATTTAGAATTTTTTTTGTAAAATCATGTTAGGTGGTTTATCGTCTTTTAAAAGTAGGAAAGATCAACCCAATTAGAAAATAAATTCCTTCCGTGTAATTTCAAATATTTTTCTGAGACACTTTAGCAAATACAAAATACTTCCTTTTAACAAGAAGTTATCAACACACACGCATATGAATACATATAGTATCAAAGCAGAGTGAACACCATCACAGCAGTTCAAAATACATAATTAAACATCGGATCAGGAACATATACTGAATCTACATACACTAGTTGTCTCATAGATACAAAAGTTCTTCTAGAGTTCTCTACTTTCGTGTAGAGGCATCTGGCAGTTTCATGAAATTTGGCACCAATTCTATCGCCAAAGTCACCCTTGCATATTAAGCATTATTTCCAAGTGTATTTCCCCCTTGATTTTTAAAACTACTTTAATGGTAACCGCAGATTTTTTGCTGAAGGAGGAAAAAGTTCAAAATGTGTCTGTACGATACGATAATCAGTTATCTAGTCTTGTAAAGTGTCAAGACTTTATTGTTCCCATATTTGATGCCTGATAACAAAAGAAGTACATGAATTCGAAATTTCCTTTCATAAAAAAGAAAGAAAAAATGATCCCCACAAGATAATTTATAAGAAACCAAATAAGTCTTTTTATCATTTCTTACAAGAAATGAAAGCTAAGTTAGAAAGCTCAAACAAATGCTCATTAGATGCTAAAAAATATAGAAGAAAAATATATTTCACTAAGTAGAAGGCCAGGATATGTATATGCGAGTAAGGAAAGTTGCATTGTTTCTTTTTAATGTGTGCTATTTTCCAAAAGTTATGAAAGAAACTGAAGAGATTTACATAGAAATTAATACTGTGCGTTCAAAAATTATAAGACCTCTAACGAATTTATACATTTCTAAGGAGGAAATTTTGGTAAATTTCAGATTCGTGTATTTAAGATGGATCGGGAAACACTTTTTGTACTGACTACAACTTTAAAATTGTCTAAATTTCATTAAGATCTACAGATTTTTCAAAAAAAAAAAATGAATAAGGTGTCTTTTTAGATATTATAAGATAACTTGAAAAAAAATAGTATCTTGATTTGTATCTCACATCAGAATCATTATAAAATCACTTGCTTTAGTATCGCATGAATTCATTATCTAAGAAGAAGGTTTTGATTATGTTTTCCACGATTTATTTGAATATGCCCTTTTGGTAAACAGTTATCGGAGGACGAAGTGAGAAAATTTTTATTTTATAAGGATACTGAAAATTCTAAAAGAGAAATAGGTAGCTTAATGAATCATTCTAAAACTTAATTCACAATAACATCACTGTAAAAGATTATTCAAACAAAATAAAAATTATCTGGAAGAAAAATGATTTTGACGCGACATATCATTTCGACTATCAACTAAAAAGGTCTTCAGACTCGCAAGATTCCGGAACGTTTCAGCAGAACATTTTCTTAATCAAATCTTAAAGCAAATACTGATATAAAATTTATGAAAACGAAGAAAACACTAATGCTATTGAAACAACATCGAGAAGAAAGACGGAAATGAGTTTAAAAAATCACGTCATAGAACGATGAAAGGAAACAAATTATATTTTCTAAAGAAAAGAAATTTATCCTAAATACTGTCCCAGTGGCTACAAACACTATTAGAACGGAAAAAAAATGTTTTAGTTGAAAAAGAGGGGTATAATCAGTAAAATTGTGGGGACGGCCTTCATTCATGATGAATTGTGCTATAATATGTTACAAAAACTATGACAATAATAAACAATTTTCATCATTCCATGTACTGGAAGTAAGCATAATAAAATAATGGCACAATATTTCTGAAATAGAACTCAAACAACTAGTTCTTTCAATGAAAAACAAAGTGTTTAAGTTTATCAAGAGAAGTGAAAGACCAGAATATCGTTGATTTTTCTATTTTCCTTTTAACAAGCCTTGCAATACATTAACATTGGGTTTTCTCTTATTAATAGTATATTTTTATCATTTTAATAATTTACTGCATTATTTAAAATTAATGAAAACTAATTATAAAAATATATATGTTATAACATTATATTTTATTTGCTTCAGTTATATTTAGAACTTTTATTTATTTCATAATTTTCAAAATTATAATGGTCTGGTAATTTCTTAAAGGACAGTACTTTTTCACTTCTATTTATTTTCTTTATTACTCTAAAATCTGCGTCTAGAAAGACTGCTTAGATGTTACTTATAAATGTAAAATTTTAAAAGCGACAGTTAATTTAAAAAATATTTTTATGCATATGAATTCAAATAGTAAGGATGAATTTATCAATATAATAACACTTTAGAATTTATACCTGCATTTCAAACTAAATATTATGGCTTGCAAAGCATGTTAAGTAGCCTGTGTTAAATAAAATCTTAACAAATCCGTGTTACATATTTATCCTGCAGAAAAATCAGTTTTAATTAAGTCACAATAATAATTAATTTAATTGTACAAAATTTCAATCATTTTCGTAATTGAAATTAAAGTCTGCTTTAACTGAAAGGTTCAACTTAATTTTACAGGAAAAATGTATTTATTAATAGAAGTTTTAAAAGATACATTATACAATTTTCTTTTTCCATTTAACATAATCAGGACACTTGTTCATTGCATAGTTACCAGTTAAATCAACATTTCTATGGATAAAAGAACATATTAGCAACCGACGCGAGACAAGCTGTTCATAAAATTTAAGCGTATTTGCAAATTCATAAAAATATACTTAGACTAAGACTAGACTTTCAATTTCCAGTCATGAGAGGTCATAATGTAGATATTGTATATAAAACACAATGACTCGACAAGTCTAACTGAATTCTAAATATATTTGGACCCTGTACATATCATCTGATTATATATTATTACTCTGAAACAATTAGTTATGCCACACAATATTCTGAAGTATCCAAATATGAAGATACTATACATACCTTGCACATAATTAAGACTATTTTTAAATTAAAATTAAAATAACACTCTGAAATTTAGGATTCTAGTTAAATTTTTGTATAGTGTTTATTTATGTATTTTAAGTAGGCATTTCTCATTCAATTATTTTTCAGTTAATAATACACATTATGAATTGTGAAATAAATTGATAAGTTGCAAAGTGCAATAACGCGAACACGTATAATGGGAATTCTATTTGCACTGCATAAAAGATATTTTAATTTACATCGAATTATTAAAAAACGCATTTTAATTTAATGAGTAATAGTTTCCAGAAGATGATAGTAGAAAATGGATCTGAACTAAATTCACTCACTATCATATATATATATATATATATGATAGTGAGTGAATTTAGTATATATATATATATATATATATATAGTCAGTCAGAGAAGCCAACAAACACTTTAAAAAATTGTATTTATTATGCAATTATGAAAATTGAAAAGTTGCAATATTTTTATATTTAAATGCACACTGATTTTTCATATATTTTTATAAAATTACACTTCAAAATGGAAAACAAAAAGAAATCATTTAATGAAAATCTTTTCACACAAAACTACGAGTATACCTACATATCAAGTAAATGGAAAAATTGCATAATTATTACAACTGAAAATAATTCAATATCGTGGAACTTAGTATTATCGTTAAATGACGGTTAACAATCTTCTCAAGGCACTGTGACAATAAGAAATTGTGTGTTTTCTAGTGTAATTTAAAACCACACTTGCAACAGTGCATTCTTTATAAGGAATATTTATCTCAGATTCTTCTTTTTATTACTCTTCTGTCAAATTCATTCCGTACGTATTCAGTGGGATTAAATCCTAGCAACTGAGGAAGGGTATAGAGTTATGCAAATACTTTGAAAATGTTTCTTTCCTTCAGACATTTTGCTGTTTTTTTTTTTTTTTTTCCGATCATTACAATGCTGAAAGATTCAGTGACTTCCAAGCAGTAAACTACCAACATATGCCTGCACGATATTTAGTAATATCTTGAAGTATTTGAAACGATATAATTATATTTGCTAAAGTTTAATTTCCTAACAGTAGCAAGCGGCACTGACTCTTTATCCCCATACTTCACTGTAGAAATTACATTTATAAGTTTCAATTCTTCGTTTCTGCACCATCAAATTTTACCTCGTCCAATCTTTCTGAAAGCAGTATATTTACTCTCATAGGTTAAAAGGACACCTTTCCCAAAATCATAATCCTGAAGGATATATTCATTAACGAATTTCTGCATTTGCCTTTGATATACTCCCGATATATGAATTTTCTCCTCTGTACTCTGCTATAGAATCCTTCAGATAAGAAGATCTTTACTTTAACACTGTTATTAGTTGTAGCAGTAACATTTTCCATTATTATAATAGTGGATATTTTTGAATTTGGATTAATTTTTTCATCACTACTCAAAAGCATCTTGATCATTCAAATCCTTTACTGTCCACTACGATGCTTGTTAAAAATATGCCCAGTTTTTTCGCGATTCTTTATAATAGTTAAGGCAGTGTACCAACATTTCCAAATAAGTCTGCAATTTTTGAGTAGCAAGTTTCCCGCCTTCTTAATTCAACTATCAAATTAAAAACATTTACACAAATGTTCTTTCTTTGATCAACTGTAAATGAAACACTAAAGACGTAAATTGCTTATCGTATAATTTAATGTTGGTTTGATCCTGTTTATATAGAATGAAATCGTGTACCGTACCACAAAAGTACCTCCTATATGCACATTTTTGTGACGTTAATTTTTTAGATTTTTGCATTTTGTGGAAAAGAAATTAAGTTCTTAGAACTTTCATTTTTGGCTTAACTTAAAAAGTACAACAATGCTTTAAATTTATTTTTTTAAATATTTATAATGACAATAATTCCGTTATTTTTTATTGGTGTTCATCTAATTTTTGACTGGTTGTATACATATATGGAGGTACAAGAAGTGTCACCCCACCACCGCCACCACGGAGTGGACAGAACGTGGTTACTGTGAATCCCCCGTCCAAAGATTGACTGCACATATTGATCAGGTCAGATTTCGTTAGGAGGTTGGTTCCTTCTCTTTGTCAGAGTGCGTGGAAAAAACGATAGCATTACCGAGTTTAAATCTTTATTAACATCGAACTTAGAAGTAACATAAAGGCTATTGACAAGCTTTAAACTTAAAATAATGCAAAAAATGTTTCCTAATTTTTAGCGGTGCACAGACCTTAAAAATTTGAGTTTTGGGCAGCTAAGAGTTGATGCAAGCCGGAATTTTACCTGAAAGTTTACCAGGTAGAAAACGATTACTTGAACTTTTCGAGACTGTAGAAGAGCGAAAAAGACTTTTCGTTGAACTTACATTGAGCAAAGTGTTGATTGTTATACTTTAAAACTTTAAAGGAGGTAAAACGTTGCAACTTCAAAAGGGCATATGTGTTTGGCAAATTCCGGAATTTCTAAGATTCGATCGGATCATCTCATCAGCACTGTCACCACCTCAGTAAACTAATCGAATAACTGGAATTGATATTCAAAATCTGTGAGTAGTTTTTATTTGATACTTTTTTCAATAACCATGAAGTTATCAGGTATTGATAAATGTAATGATAGGATTCTGATTCCTTCCCTAGAATCCAAAAGGTTAATTCATTGAATAATTTATCAGCCCTAATGGGATCGCCGGAATCGACAAAGATTAAGATTTCTAAAGGTAAGACTTTTTACTCTCAAGTTACGAGTATATCAAAAAAAAAAATTACGTTAATGAATAATTCTCTAAAAAAGAATTAATATCAGCCAGTAATATTATTTTTAAATTTAGAATTGAAATGTCCTCAAGAAAAGAAAATCAAAATAATTCTTTTTAATCCATCAAACCTTAAAATGCTGGAGAAAAATATTAATTAAGAAAATGAGGAGGAAAACAAAGTTATATCCACAAAACTTAACAAAATATTTCAAAAATCAGGTTTTCCTTAAAGCTTAACAAAACTAATGTAAACTTCAAAGATGCAGAAAATTCTGTTCCGAATATTGACAAGACTTGCAATTTTTCCATTGATAAATGGGTATAAGATTTGAAGAGATTTTCCACGATTTCAAGATGTTGATTTGGGGGATGAAACTGCTGATGAATTAAGCAAAATTTTTTATTCAGGGATAATCAGAAAAATTTAGACGTTTATTAATGGACGAATTTGGTTGCATTTGCAATTGTGTCAAATTGTGTTAGATGAAAACCAAGAGTACTCCTTTGTCATGAAAGAAACAGCAAACCCTGTTCACATGGGTTGGAGAACTCATCCTTAATTGATAATATAATTCAGGATATTCTCGACACTATTGGCAACAAAATTATTTTGTTCGGATCTAGAAAGTAAAGAGAACTTAGAGAAAAAAACTTAAAATTTCTAAATGACGGAAGAAGGAAAAATTAATTATAAATTATTTGACTCTAAGGTGAATGTTAGGGATTACAAATTCAAACGTAAAACGCAGAAAAGTTGCATTAAAACTACGTACGTCGAATCAAATGTTAAAAGAAATTGCCCTTTTTACTTAATTGTAATGAATACAGATACCGATTAACTACTTGTTACGATAAAATTAATGGATTACAGTGCTGGAAGTCAGAATCTTTTAAGCACATTTCAAAGAGCAGCGTTAAAAAAGACATTAATAGAGTTTTTACAATTAATTCAGAAAATTTTCAAAAAGATATACAAATTTGTTGATATCCAAGGCTTAAAAATAAATATACAGACTGATAGCGGAAGTGACGTAAATTTGGTTAGCTCTAATGTGTGCGAAAAAATAGGTTCTCATGAATTAAAATCAAACGGCTTAAAATTAATGGTAGTAACTGATGAAAAAATCAAGCCACAGAGGTATTTTAAATCTTAAATAGTGATTGATAACAATGGTATTAAAACTAAGAGTTATGTATTAGGTAAGCTGTGCTGTAAGTTTTTAATTAGAATTAATGTTGTATCGCAATTAAAAATTTCTCTGAATGGAAAATAAATACATTTTGTATGTATTCGTTCAAATATATATGACTTACATGCACAACCTACTGTTTTAATACCAAACAATACCATTGATGAAGCATCCAAAGAACTGTGTATAATTAATTACGTTAATAATAATATCAATGTTTGTGTTATTAATCAAATTGAAATTTGTCGTTCAGAGTTATGTATTTCAAATTATAAAGAAATTAAGAATGTTGTATTGTCGACACAGAAGGGAGGATTCTTGAGGAAATCAAAATCTCACAAAAGCGCATCTGAAGAACCTGCCAGAACGGCTACTGATAGAAGTGCAGTGTTCACTACAGACGATTTTAAAAATCTCTGTGAAGATGGAAATGTCAAACATGTGGAATTCATGACAAGAATTCATCGTAAAAACATTCCGATACAGATGAAAATCAAGAATATCCGAGAAGCGGAGAGTAATACAGAAAAATTTAGAAATCAGAGCAAAATGCAAAAGACGAGGGAAAAAGGCCTGCATGATCGAGATGTGATGAGTCTGGCATCGCTGAGATTTTAGAAATCGCCATGTGGAAGAAAGAAGATCCTTGATGATAAGGAGAAAGTAACCAGAAGCCACTGCATTTCCCCCCTTGGCAAGAAGTCGATTGAGAGAAGAACCTCAATTTATGTCAAGAGGTATACGACTATGACAATGATGTTCATAGATCAGATCCAATTAAGGGTGCTGAGCAAGAAACCTGGACAGAAGGCGGCTCCATCGGATAACCTGACACAATGGGGAACCAGGTGTGATACGGTTCATTCTGTAAGAATTCTTGTTTTGCTCCCGCTATTTCTAATCTTCGCTTTTCTCTATTTTTTTTTATTTATCTCCTTTCTTTTCTATTTGTTAAATTATTTCATGTACTTTAATCCGTAGATATGCGAAGGCATCACAATAACCGACAGCGGGGTTGCTGGACGTCAATCTACATGGTGCGAGTAGAGAGCAACTACAATGAAGACTCTTTATCGTCTTCGTCGGAATTCGGCAACCCTAAACTGAAGATATTGGTGATACATGGGATTTTAAAGTGAGTCTGGTTCCTTCACTTCCTGGTAGACAAAGTAAAAACCAAGAAGAAATATAGTGATAGGCACATGGATTAGAGGGAGAGACATTATTTTAACGAACTAGCGAAGTAAAATGCATCAGGAAACAAAGGAATTTCCCTGACGATTTCTGCGCGAAATTAACTACGGGTTGAAGAGTTTTATAAATTTTAATAGATAGCAAATGAAATTGTTGTCAAAAATATCTCCTAATTTACACAACGGTATGCAGAGCCCTCCCTCCGTATATGTGTATATACACTGCTGTGAAAAACTTTAGCAACAATACAAATTTTAAGCAGATAGCCATGAAATTGCAGAAATGGGGTTATTACGATCAGTATAATGAACACACAATTCAGTAGAAAAGTGATGCGTATGCGAATGTCAGGAACAAAACGTCATAGGTTACTTGAGTGTACGCAAAACGCGTTGGGTCTGCGCGTGCAGCTCAAGAGAACAATAAAAGGAAGAACGGAGGCGCAATTAAAGGCATTCGCTGCAATTTACAAATAAGTTCTTTCGTAAAATATGGTTAGAAGAAATCACCTGGAAGATTTCACACATGGAAGAATGATCGGAAAGCTGGACGAGGGTAGTAGCTTGACCAGTGTAGCTGAAGAGTTCAGAATCAACAAAAGTGTCATTTCGCGTACTTAGAATGCCTTTCAAACCATAGGTACAGCTGTTAGAAAGGTTGGGGTGGCCGCCCTAGGAAAACAACTGCAGTGGATGACCGATATATCGTCCTTCAGGCGAAAAGAGTCCAATACCAGTCAGCAAGCGCCATTGCTCAGCAACTGTGTACAGCAACAAGGCGACAAGTGTCAAAGTTTACTGCGGCCTGACGCCCTTACAAAGATGGCCTATTCACCCAACGTGTGTATATATATATATATATATATATATATATAAACGTTTTCATTTTAAATTAATGAAAATTACTCGTAATATTGCAATGTAACTACAATTATTTCTATAATTTTCTCATATCTTTTCAAACTATAGTTATGTTTGTTGGTAATTTTCAACTCTATAGCAAGTATTTCATAATAAAAGTAATTGCTGAGATATTTATGAAAAAAAAATTATTTCTTTATCAAAAGATCAGAATTAAATGAATGAACTTTCAAATAAAGGAATTATGATTCTTACATTATCAGGAATATAATTTTTATTGAGAGAAGTGAAACATTAAAATGACATATGTAAAATTTATTTTTACATTTACTCATAGCTTTTGTTTATTCAATAATTTCCATTTAAAACAAATTAGTAGAATATATAATTGTAACAATGCATACCTAGGGTGGCTTATTTTGAATTCATCCAAATAATTATTTTTACAACCTGAATTAATTTTTGAATAATAAAATATTTTACTTTTTACATTATAATAATATTTAGACTGACATTAAAATAAAAACAATTTTTTCTTATTGGTGATATAGCACAGAGATTATTAATATAATTCCATGGCTGAGAGACGTTTGAAAGTGATTCTTTCAAAGATAATCTGGCGAAATAATGGGGATTGCTATCTGTTAACTTTAAATGAGACTAAGTCTCCACGTGATGTGATATGAAAATTAGGAAAAGGAGGTTCTCATTTAAAAAGTCTTTAAAAGTAATAATGAATATAATTTTTTTGGAAATATGTGCGTGTGCCAGAAAAGTTATTTAAATTTAGAATCTATAAATACCTTTATTCACACGATGATAAAAACGTTGGCATAAACGTCTAGCCTATAGACAAAAAATTTGCCAACAAAACATAAATTGTTTCAAATATTCATTTCTTTTTTCAAAGTAAAAGTAAACTTATTCCTCATGACTTCATTGAAAGAGACTGATGCAAATAAACCGCATCAATAGAATCTTTATAACAAGTTGCTTTGTATTCATAATACAGCTAAAGAATCATTTACAAATCTCATTCATATATATTTCAGCTGTTCTCCTTAAAACCAGGATAGAAGAATTGCTGAGATGGCTGGGTTTAACGAAGCAGGAATAATAAATCGCCTTGAATTTTATTCAGGCAAAGCAGTGGCTGCGACACTAAATGAGCCAGACTCACATGAGCATTTTTTCCCCTTAAACTCTCCTCAAACCTTATTCGTATGCAGGTCCAAAGATCGTTTTTCCTTCCACATATCCTATCGCAAAGTCAGACGAACCCGATCAACTGTTTGGCTGCAGTCTGATCCGAATTCTAAATGATCTTAGACTATACTGTGAGACATATATATTTGGCCAACGTGAAGTATTCTTCTTCGTTGCTTATTAACGAACGCACTGAAAAGAGGCTATAGAAACATTTAGGATTACCTTCGATGTATTCCAATAACTATTTTTACTCAGTGCATTGATATATCTTATACACTCAGAGAAAGACTTTGCTATTATACTTTTCTGAAGGCTGCATTTTCTGGGGTTGTTTTATGGGTATCAATATGGGAAGTATGCCGATATCTTTTTATGTTGGATATTTTTTTGCGTTTATTATCTTTTTTAGAAAGGTGTGTAGTAAGAATCGGAGAAAAATTGAAGCATTTAATTTTTATAAAAATGTTTAGATTTGAAAAAAAAAAATATTTAATTACTTGAAAAAGGAAAACTAGGTTTTTACTGTTTTGTAAAATGTCTTTTGGTATCGCTCACACATAGATGGAAAATAAAGAGAGATATGTTATGAATATTTCCCGTGAAGTTTGATTCCTTCCTTATTATTATTTTTTTTTTGACATTTTGCTTTTGAAATTAGTTTTTCGTGTTTTTTATATCTTATTATACTAAAATTACTGAACATAAAAATAGATATGTCTTACGATTAGTAAATGAATACACATATAACCAAAATGAATAATTATATTTAATTTTCACGTGATTTTCTTGTTTCTATAGTACTTTGTTAACATAATTGCGTACAAAAATACTGAATTATATTTGAGAATGACGAAAATCTTTTAAAATAATTTTGTCTTATTTTTGTACTTATAATAATATATTTTAAACTTCACAAAAGTGCTTTCATTTTGTAACTATGTGGTTACAAAAAAAAACAGACAGACAGAAAAAAAAACAAAACTTGATTGTTTAGATTTAAAAATAAAACTCTCATATTGAATATTTATTAATTTTCTCTAGTTCAAATATAAACGTAAAAAAAAATTATTTTAAGCGTTTATAAATAATATGCTATGTTTTGATATATATCATTGGCATAATATGAGTATTCATTTTTAGAATTTCGTTATCTTACATAGGTCAACACCGCTAATAAAAAATAACGCATTCATTGACTATTTAAGTTTTTTTAAAAAATATATTCCTAAATTCTTTTAGTTCTAAAATATATGCAAATATTGCATTAGCTAAGTTTCCATAGGGATTTCTTTTAAATAGGAAAAAATCAATTTTTGTTTCAAATTCTACACGTATAATAATTTAGTTTTTAATACTGATAACAATAGCCAAAAATTATTTTAACATTTTTAATATGTTAAGTTGTTCACCTCAATAAAGCCTTTATTGTGAAATAACGATCAAATTTTTTTTGATACATTTTACTTTCTAATATGCGATGCTTATTCTTTTAGGAGATAATTTAATACTTCATACATATTCTAGAGCATATTATGAGGATGAATGAGAAACATTGGCCACTGGCAATTTATAGGATGTATGTATATGCTCCAAAATTTGGTTCTGAATGTTTATGAATGCTTAATTTTAACGCAATAACCAACTGACAAAACCGGGCTAGGAAAGATAAGGTTAAAAGAAAGAATGCCAGTAATGTTTGCTCAACTGCAATACGGTGAGTTAATTAAAAATAATTCAAAAGGTTTTGATCTTAAGCTTATCGTTCAAGTTTGTATCTACCAATTACTTTTTATATCTTAGGAGGAGGACATTTTTCTTTTATGGCCAAACCTTAAAATCTAATACTTCATGGTGTTTGGGGATCTTGTTATATTGTATATAGAGACTAAAAAAAAGTAAAATTTGATTAAGTCATAAAAGCTAACATTTATTCAATTTCTCTTTTCTAAAAGTACATTGCGTTTACTCTATCCTCTTTTAGGAGCCTATTATCTACGCTGTATTATTTCACGATGGAGGAAAATCATGCAAAATTCCCTTAAATGGGATCAGTAGTAATTCTTAATTTATTAATAATAATGCTTAAAATAAATTAATCTAATAATTTCTCAATAGAAGTGTTAATTGTAAAAACATTTTTTTTAAATTCGCATAATCTTAGTTTACATATAAGTATTAAGTAGAATCTTATAAGACACACATATTTTTTATATTTAGGCTATAATGCTATCATATGAATCCAATATTAATTTAAGGAAATTAATTAATATCACTACCTTGTCTGAAGTAATCGACATTTATCCATGTATAAAATATGGCAACATTAAATCTCTGATAGTTAAATTCTAACAATTATCGTGGGGGAAATAGGTGCTCTTTACCATTACCTTAATGCTTAAGACTCATATCCCGTGTCAATTACACCACAGGGGATTACTATCTTTGGGTAAGTAGAAGGCATCTTCAACTGGAGGTGCCCTAATGATCTTTATCTTTCCCACCAGATTTACTGCCTTTGGTAAATGCGGGTGACGTGTCCCCGAGATGTCCCCTTTCATTCCTTCTTTATTTTCGACTCTTCTTGTTTTCAACTCATTTTTGATTATTTTTGCATTTTTTCTAAAGCCTAGATCACAGATAAATATTGTTTGGCGCAGGAAAGTCAAGTTTAGTTCTTGCACCATAAAACTCGATTTTTATCTACTCGCTCGCCTGTGTTTGTTAAATATAAATTTAAAAAAAAAAACATGCAGCCTTAGAATTTTATTCTTTCATTTATTTCAAACGCATGCTCAAATATTTAAAGCCTAAAGGGGATATATGTTAGTCTAAAATATTCACAAAATTTTAATTGTACCCTTTTAACGATGATAATCGTTTTACATTTAAATTAAATAATGCAATAGTCCATTAGTGTGCAACATACACTTTTAAGCAATTAAATTGTAACTTTAAATACACAAAAAAGATACAATTTAAACGCTCATATTTTTTGTCACTATAAAAAATAAAAATAAAAATACGCATGCATTTAGTCATATAATTTCATAGCCTCAAAAATAATTTATTTAGTAAGCAAATTATGTCACT
This sequence comes from Nephila pilipes, assembly GCA_019974015.1. Taxonomy (NCBI): domain Eukaryota; kingdom Metazoa; phylum Arthropoda; class Arachnida; order Araneae; family Nephilidae; genus Nephila; species Nephila pilipes. Next base: position 197,266 of record BMAW01086271.1, read on the forward strand.
TTTCATTTTCATACCTTTTCAATTAGTAAATATACCATTGCTGAATAGAAATAACTTTTAATGCATGGTATGTAAACAAAAATGTTTAAATCAAATAATCTAAAATTATAAGTTATTCTATCACTAATTATCTATCACTAATTAAATCCTTTTGATTCATTCAAGTACACAAACTTTGAATTATTTTTAAGCTCAGAATAAATATCAGAAAGTAATAATTTTATGATTTCAGTTCCTTTTTCTTTGTATATAAAATAATTTTAAGAAATGTTTACATTTTGTTAAATTATACAAATTGCTATTGCTGCATGAAATCCAGAGGAATGTTATATATTATTACCTGTCAAAATTAATAAAGTACTTTATAATATTTTCATTCATATTTTACACATTTCAACTTGTAGAGTTTTCTAGATTTGTTTCACTTTGAAACCATTTTTCTCACTACATTGCCAGTCAGAATTACTTTAGCAATTTAAATTTATTACAACTGATTTTAAAGTTTATTCACTAAGAAATTTATACACAATCTAACGTGTTCTACTTAGGAATCATATTTATTATATTATATTAATTTATATAAAATAAAATAAAATTTGTTTGTTAATTATCTTCGAACAATAGGAAACGCAAACAATCTATGCAAGATGCCTTGCAATACGCACACACACATACTCTCTCTCCCTCTCTCTCTCACACACATATATATATATATATATATATATGCATATATGTGAGTGTGTGTGTGTGTTTATATGTATGTGTGGTATGGAAACGAAGTAGATTATATTTTGTACATAAATAATTTTAAATTTTTATTAATTATTATGAATTTTTAAAAATAATTAATTTTATGAAAACTATTAATTATACTGTAGTTAATTATTTTCTTGAGAGAAATTTATTTTAGTTTATGAGGAGAGGAGAATTTCGACAAACACAATTATATTTTTTAAATATTTTTATGAGGAGTTTCGCTTTTTAATATTTTTCTGGGTTTTCAAAAGTTTATTTTTTGCTTAGAAAGTGCTTATCTTGAAATATATATGTATATATTAAAATGCCAACCATTTACTCCAGACTAAGTTACAAAATGCATTTTAAATTGTTTGTGAGAACGTAATTTTCTTCAAATCCGTGGTCTATTTTGCCGAAAACCAAACACATTTCTTCTTCAAAGTCAACATGTCTCCTCTCGGGAGAAAGTTGCTTTTTCAAAAGGCCATCCGAGGAAGAAATCCTCTAAAAAGTTCTTGGATAGTTCTTTCATACTTTAAGACAAATATTTGCAGGACCCTGAGATGGAAACGCCACAATCCACAGTCAAGAGAAGCTATATTCGAGAAGATTCATTTACTATTGAGTAAATAAGGTTCTTTTTCAAGTTATGAAGGGAAAAGTTATCTAAAGAAGAGTCAACAAACTTGAAGAAAATCTATTATTGGAAGTCCGTGTTTTGATTTCCCCCCTACATATTTGTAAGTCTCAATTTCACACCTCATTGTTCAGTCATGACTAAAGTAATAGCACCTCGCTCTCTAGAACTGAACTGGAAAGTTGATTCCTATGGGCTGGGTGTCAGTTTAGTTCAAAGTTTCTTAGGCTAGTAATAAAAAACTCTGACCTGTTTTCTACAAAAATAAACACCAACAAATTTTCAAGTACATTTTTGTTGAAAATATCTGGCAAGTTTAGCTCTTTTCTATTTTCTAAAAACACACGTTTAATAAAATAGATCCTTCTTGTTTAAACGTTATCGTTATTAATGGGAATAAGTAAAAAAGTTGTTTCAAGGCCTTAAAATAATTTTTTTCCTTAAAAATAATAAAAATAAATCTAATCACTAAAGAATTCAGTGGAGATTACAATTTTGAAGAACTTCATTTAGCGTTATCCTTTTCCATATTTTGTTTTCGAGATCTAGTGGATTGATTTATTCTTAAAATTATACTCATTATCATTTTCAATCATTATCAATTCAATTTTTTTTTCATCAATATTATTCTGTGAAAATAAATTTTATGATGCAACGAACAAAACAATTTGATAAGTCAAAAGAAAAAGGGATAACATAAATTACTATTTTTGACAATTGAGGGGAAAAATCATGCTTACAGCTTACAAGTTAAAGCAGTATGTTCAAAACTTCCAGTTAGTGATGATCATTAGCAATATTAGGGTTGGAAAATAACATAAATTACATATTATTTTTTTATACACGAAAATGTGGCAAGTCTGCTTGAATTAAACTCGCAGTAACAGAGCAATAAAAACTGTATTTTTCAGATTACATTAAGGATTTAACCAAATTTAGGATTTATTCAAATAATATTATAGATAGGAAAGAAATGTGACCAATTTATCGTAAAATCTGTTTTAATGGTTTTATTCCAGTAACGATAGTGATGATATTCGAGATTAAACATTTGATTTTATTCTTAGTTTATTAATGCTTCACTTAAATGTAACACTAGCGTATTCTGTACAGTGATCTTAATTTTATTCGTGACGGTCCTCAGACAAATAATAAGAAGGTACCTAAGCTGATACTCCATTCTATAAATTTTCATACCATCCAAGCTTGAGGAAATGAGCATCAACAGTTTTAATATTCATCTGCTCCGCAATACGACTAGGCATCAGAGATACTGGACCTCAAACCTACAGCTCGACTAAGACAACGCTAAATATTAGCTCATGGCCTCATTTAGAAGTTAGATAAATTCAATATTAATTTGTTTCATTTATTTCTGAAACAACATGCATATTTCAATCGTTTTATTTAATAATAGACGTAATAGCATGTGATTAAAATTGTTGTATGAAGATAATATGAAATATTTTACAATCCATCTGAGAAATCTCATCTCATATACTTTCCTACGATCAGTAATTTGTTAACAAAGCTCAAAAAAGAATGATTGATTCTAGCTATGTTTTATTACGTTTGACACCAGGATTTGAGAAATAACTCGGCAGTAAGCTGCATGTTTTTGTTTTTAAATGAAGAATGATAAAAATCTACAAATAATACATGATGAAAACTTTTTCCAAAAAAAATAAATAAATGCGTAGAGGTTTCCCCCTTAATTTGTATACTAAATAACAAGAATACAGTTGATACTATTCACAAGTTGATTTATACGAGTTTTTTAAAGTTTATTTTATAGGTCTTTTGTGTTGCCAAAAAGAAACCAGTGAGTATATATAGAATAGGTTTATTAAGTTTCATTAGTAAAATGTTTCAAACTTCAAATGTTTTTCAGCTCTTTGATGATAAAAAAAAAAATGTGTATTTTAATATTAACGAAATTTTTTAAAACAAAATATTTTGTAATGAAAAAAAACTTATAAATATTCTTAAATTTTATTATTTATTAATCGAGTGGAATTATAGACAGAATTTTCTTATTCTCCCAAAACATAAGATCCTTTTTTTGAAAAATAATAGATAAAATACTTTTATACTAGTACATGAGAAGTGAGTTAGTTTTTGTTATTAGTTAATTACTTTTATTTTTCTCATCAGAAAGTAATTTTTTTAAGAAAATATTCTAATCCCAATACTTTTTATGCATTTTTGAGAATAAAAATATTTTTAAGAAGTTAAATATTTAATTTTTCAGAGATAAAGTGACTTTATATTTTGGGCTATATGAAACAAAGTTATTAAGATAGCAATATTGCTAATTATTTTACTTTGCATTATTTTTCTATCACTTGATCGTTATCTTGAATATCAATTACCTGTGTCTTTGTAGATTAATCTCTAAAAGCGATTTTTATCATGATTTAAATATATTCATATAAAAGTGTAAATAGTTTGTGTATTGATATATTTGTTTTGGGCTTATAGCTGTGTTAAAAGAAAATAATTAAGTATAATGCTAAGCTATATACATAAGGTAAACCTTATTCCATAATATTATTTATATATTTTTGAGTAATCTTGTTCATTACTTTGACTTATAATATTTTTCGGTATTATTACTTAGTTATCTTGGATATAAGTTTTGTTTTTGTGTTTCTGCATGATTCATTCGTAAAAGCGATTTCAAATTGAAAACACAGTCATGATTTAAATAAGTTTATGAGAAAGCATAAATAAATAGTTTATTCATAAATTTTCGTTGTGATTCTAGCAGTTGCTAATGTATACTGCTAAGATTAAATAACCAATTATTTTCGTGATAATTTCAGCTGTTCTTGAGAACTTAAATAGATCTTGAAAAACTAGTTCTCAGATTTGTTACAGAATCATGCAAATGAATTGCAGACTTTTTTTTTTATTAAAAAAGATTATTCGTAAATCTTTTTTCTTAAATATCAGAAATCTACATTACTTCTCGTAAATTTTAAAAGAAAATTTCAGAACCTTTCATCATGCATCACTTGTAGTTAAGATACTGAATATCAATGAAAATCTTTAAGCAACTTAAGTATCTTAAATATAAATTAATTTGCAATTTATCGCAAGTTCTTGCAAACCAGTTCAGTCATCTAATCTTTAATAAGAAAATTTAATATATCTATAGTTCTTATGCTCTAATTTAATAATTGCATATGATTTTTTTAATAAAAAATATTTATTCACTTATGTACATTTAATTTCATTAAGAAGTTTCAATTCATTCGTAATAATTCAATATTTCACTCTTTACGTATAACAGATTTTATTGATATTTTAATTTTAGAATAATTTTCTTAAGAAAAGGTTTGAAGAAATACAGTAGCTGATGAACCAGAGGAATCATGTAGAATGAAATATGTTTAAATATTTCATCTGTTATTCTATTGTACAAATTTATGACATCTGTTACCAATAGTTAATTGCTTCATACAACGTTTATTTTCTCTGAAACTGAAGCTTTTTTTATAAATATCAGTACATCTCTATCTCCAAGTTTAATACATGCATAATTTATAATCATTTTTTTTAATATTGATCAAGCTTATGCGACGTTATTCGATATTTAAGGCTTAGAAACATGTCGTGTTGTTTTTTTTTTATTAAATATCATATTATTAGTTTTACTTCATAAGTAACTGTTTTGTATTAATTTTTAACAATAATAAATTTTGGAGACTAAATAATTCTTATTCACTGGCTAAGAGCTCTTTTATTTACAGTTCGATTTATTCCAAAAATAATTCAACCATGTGATTGATCCACTTTCGGTTCAACGGTTTCAAATATATCTTTTGTTCGTTTCATTCAAAGCGTAAAATTTAATCGGGAGATAAAAATGAAAATGTTCTTGGTTCCTCCCTGGTGAAAAGAGGGAAAAAATCTATACTTTTCCGTTATTTCAAACTTCCCTTACCATTTTGTTCAAAAGGAACAAATTTGAAAGACTCGTGTAATATTAATTAATTGAAAAGTATGGGATTAAAGCGATTATTTTGTGTTCGATAAATTTAATTAATAACTTGTATCGATTCTGACTCAACCGTATATTTAGTAAGTTTTGATGAAACATTAAATAAATAAAGGAACTTGCGGTAATTACGTATTAAAAGGAAGTTTTCCTTTTTTGGGGGGGCGGAGGTGTAGATGACTATTAATTACATCTTAGTGGAGAACCAACCTTAGTTTTTAATACACAAATTGAAGTGTTTCTTAAAAAAAAATCTATAATGAATTATTTATATCTAGAATTTAATATGTTTTTCGGGAGATACATTGAATTACAGCTTAATTCTGATATGTAGTATTATATATGAAGAAATTAATTTTATCCATTTTTTCATTATATATAGAACGAAAGTTTGGGAAAAGAGTTTACTCTATTTTAAAAACACCTCTTTACAATGAAATCCTGATTAAAATGTTAATCTTTTTATTTCATATTGTGTGCATTATTTAATTTTTCTCTAATAGGGAATTAAAAATAAAATAAAGGTCCATTTTTTTTCTTAAGAATTATCGAATGAGAGAAGCTCAAATACACATAAATTCAATTTTCTTCCCTTAATTCATAATAGGATTCTAATGAAAATTTAACGAAGTATGAAATCAATTTATGAAATATATAGCTATTATGACTCGATGTTACCAGGCTATACAGATAAATGTGATTTTGTTATCAGAACCGTAAAGAAATTTTTAAATTAAGAAGAATATATGGCGAAGAAATGGTAAATGTATAAAATAAAATAAAACTTCTCTGGGGAGAGGATAGTGTCTTAATAATTATAGATGTATATTAGAGGATTACAACTTTTACAATTTTGTTCCTATGTTTAAGCCGTCTTTTAATCTCTTCTGAGTCCTGATGAGTATCCATGAACAATGATTTATTTTCATTCGCTGTAAAATAATTATGTAGAAATAAAATAGTAAAAATGACTTTGAATATTAATCTCAGTGTTCATTTATTTAATTTTCAAATAACGTTGAACATTTAAAATACTTTCAGAACGGCAATCAAGATTAAATATCATTCTCAGAATGTACAGTTTTAAGTATTCCATCAACTAGGATAGACGAGTGTTACTCTAAGATGACATTTGTTTACTTAAAATAAATTTAGACTACCTTTAAATTTGGTCTTGTTATGTATTGTTAAGCATAGCAGGTAATTTTCAAATACATATATTTTTTTCTAAGTTAGAAATTTTAGAGTAGTGTCTCTTTTAAAAATTTTTGCTTTTCATAATTTCCCGTATGCATTAATTTTGAGTTACAATTTTGTTTTTAAATTGTTACATATAGTTTTTTCATTCATACTGTATGTAAGAGAAATGAATTAATCTGCTTAACTTATATATCAGTTCTATTTCATTAACTTTAGTCTCTGTTACTATTCCACCAAGATAAAATTAATGAAAATTTCAGAGGCTCATATGTTAATTAATTATGCACACGTGCATTACATAAGTAATGAAAATGTATAATTATAGAAAATACTATCGTAGCAAAATAATTTCGGGTTTATTTCAAATTGAACATAGAAATAAATATAAGCAGAAGAAAAATATATAAAATCAAACTTTTTAAGAAAATGGACTAAAAGTATAAAAACAATTTCTTTTAAATGTAACGTATAATTTATGAAAGCATGAGGATTATCACTAAGTTACTTAAGAATTATTTATGAATTACATGCAGTAGCAAATTATCTACAAATGAGATCAAAAAATATAAAATCGACTCCAAGCACTTATAAATTACATATTATTTTACACTCAAAAAAATTTATACCTTTTAGTCCATCTTTAAGTAAAAGCTACATTTAATTTAGTTTTACTTATATGTATTTAATTCTTTTTAGTGGGGAAATTTAAGACTAAAAAGCAATTACATGATCTGTACGTTTGTGCAAAATGTCAATTCAATTGAAAATTGTAAATCACTCCCCCCAGTCCATCATTACTTGAGCATACTGTAGTACTGTATTCTCATTGGAATTAAATGTGTAAGAAAAATATTATCTCGATCGAATGATAAGAAGTGGGCTCAAATTTGAGTTCAACATATGAATATTATATTATTATTAATTATGAGTATTAAAAAAACTTACTATATAAAAATCAAAAACAAATAAATCTTAAACTTGTAAAAAGCAGCTTGTTTCGAAGAATTTGAATGCTAAATTAAAAATGCATTTGGATGTATAATTAAATTTCTTACAATCTTGCGGAAATGTCAAATATTCTTGTCCTGCATTAAGCTTCTGCATTAGTCTTCATTCTCCTAAATAGTAATTAAAGATGAATAAAATCTCAGTAACAATTGATAGTAGCTTATAAAACAATTTACTCCCCTCACTAACTCTTTCATAGTGCCTTCGCATAATTAGTAAAATGAGTTATCCGAATGTGATAAGCACATATGTACATTGGTTATTTTTCAAGATTTGCGGTACAATGCGGTATAACTTGTCGTTTCGTCACAATGAATATTGAAGATATTTTGAATGTTGAAACGCCCACAGAAGACATGACTAAAAGTATGGTATTCAAACTCAGAATTTGTACTTTATGTCCGTCGTAGGAACGCAGAATGACTAAGTACGTGTGCCTTTATTGCAACAAGGCCATTTGAAGATAGCACGCTTTTAACAACTGTCAAAAATGCAAACGCTAATTTTTATCATTCTTCCCTTTTTTAATTGAAATATTCTAATACTTCTCTTAAATTATGTTAATTTGTTTGAAAGAAATGCAGGAAATATAAACTTTGATTGATGTGATTTGATTGTTCATTAACGTTGAATTTAAAATCAACATGAGGGCTATTGGTGACGAACCTCATAATTTTGAGCATCGGTCAAATGACGAGGTTGGTACCTGAGCATACACCTTCCTCTCCAAACTTTCACTCCATGCCAATGGGATGACATGAAACCCCGGAAATATTAAACATGCATCAGCCCCACGACATGGCAGGTCTTTAGTGGCATGAGGGCGGGAACCTACAACTTGAAAAAAAGCGAGTCTACGCCCATTACCACTAGACTACCATGGCCAAAAGGAAATGCAAAAATATGTTTGCTTTCATTGCGTAGTGCATGATTCAAATGATTAGTAACAAAGTCACACTGATTTAAGTTATTTTAGATTAAATATAATTTTCAATAGGTGCCGTTTTTTTGAAGAAAAAAAATTAAATAACATCCAAATATAACGAAAGTTTGTAAAATCTTTAAAAAAACATGAATCTCTTATGAACAAATATAACTATGGAAAATTAAAATATAAATTTTAGTCAAATAATAACAAAGTTTATTTTGTTAAAATTGCTCCACTCTAATTAAAACAATAATATAATTTATTCGACAGTCACTTTCTGCTTCCTAAAACATTTCTTATATCTTTCAAACAACGATACTTTATTTTTATTTTAAAAAAAATATTCAAACATGAAGAAGCTCATTAAAAACTGAAATAATACTATTTAGTTTACATCAGTTTGTTTTAATAATACATAAAGTCATTTGTGTTGACAAAATCATTAATTTATTAAATCAACAACAGTATACTACAAAATCCCCATTTTTATATGCAATTTATGAATAAATTAATTTCCTAGAAATATATGATGATTTTGAAAATTCTTAAAATCACTAGTTGAGAGACGAATGTACGATGTTTTTCGATAACAAGCCAGAGACGTGGGGAGAAGTATGCGAGATGATCAATCAATCATAGGAGCAGACCTCAAAACTTTGCTTTATGTATAGCACCAAATAATCTAGGAATTCCTGGACAAAATAAGCTCAATTTTCCTACATAGTGTGATAAATCCATATTTGATTTCAAGAGGGAAATTTCGATCATTACATTGTATCTTATTCTCCCGCCATTATATCTCGATGAAGTTGTCTATTTAATAATTGATTCCGAAAATATTTATCAATCTTCTGAAGAAGAAATAATTAAAATACGATAAACTTAATAACACTGTAATGGGATTGGCTGATATTCTTACAGTGTCTTCTTTTCCTTGGTACTGTGGACCGCAGTTGTCGAACGGTCATGGTCTTGAACTCATGATCAACATTTTGTCCTCATGGATTTAATATTCACCGGATCATTAAACGTGTCATAACTCCATGGCCTCATGTTGGCATATTGGGGGAAAAGACTCATCCTTCTCGGGGTATCCTATCTCCAGTGTTGTCCCCATCCCTTGAAAGGGCTTCGAAATTTCGAAGTCCGTTACCAATAGTCATTGTGTTACTTCTAAATACGATATTAATAAATAAATCCATGGCCTTGTGCTAGTGATTAAATATACCTACAAACCATATTGACATGTTACTAATCCTATGTACAGAACCTAGTGATCATTCACCAGATTATTGTCCTCCTAATCCAATAAACTTATAGGCTTTTATAAGAAAGCTAAGCAGTTTTTGGTAACTCAAAGAATATTTCTAGACGCCCAACTATTCAGAACACTATATATGAATTATATGTTATTTTTCCCAAATTTCATATATTCCTACACACATTTTTTATTGCTTATATTTGAAGAATGGTAACCTAGATGTAAAGGAAATGGAGAATCTTAAGAATAAAGTGAACTCTTCGTTCCTCCAGTAATTTTCGTGGAACGATGGAAGACCTTGTTATTCTTATAGAATTAGGTTTCTAATTCTTCACTTCGCAATATATAGTTCTCTCAAAGGCTTACTTTTTTCTAGTTAGTACAGCCATTACTCGCACGAGGCTCCCTATGATATTTTTACTTTCTAAGGGTCTTACAGTCTTTGGTAAACACGGGTGACGTGCCCACCGAATAACCTAGAGATCCTTCTCTTTTTGACCCTCCTTCTTCTCAACCAGTTTAAATCTTTTTTTTCTTATTATTCCTGTATTTTTAAACATCCAGATCACAGCCGTTTTGCACTCACTTATTGGGCACACCACTACCATATTTGACTCTTGCGCTAATAAATTTAAACATCATTCACTCGCGAGATATAGAAATTAAGATAGCAAGAAACCATCATAAGTATTGTCATTTTAAAATCAATATAGGTGTTGTTAAAAGTCAAAGTTTCATTAAAAAACATTTAAACTTGTAAACCCTCTTCATTATTCATCGTTTATAATATATTAAATCCCTAAGTTAAAGTCTACTCACACAAATATAAATCAAATAATGAGAAGACAGATAATTGCTCTTATCAGTTCAGTGATATTTTTACATAATGAATATGCGTGCTCTCTCTCTCACTCAGTCTACCAACCTTCAGTGCGTTTGTAAACTAGTCTAATGTCGATATTGAAATTCAACCTTACCAGTGTACTCGTGTACGAGTGTGTTAACTTGCGATGATTTGAGACTCAAGCGGTCTTTAGCTCTTACTCATTCCGAGAGATCCTGGATCCATATTTTAGAATAATCTATGTACGTTCACATGAGTCTTCTACGTCTACGCACTACTTATCAATTCTGACATCACTACCAAAACATTTTTAATTCTAACATTCAATTCCCTGTTGTTGTTGTTTTAACATTCATTCACTACACTTCTAATTTATTTATCAATAATTTGAATAACTATCTTTTCATGTGATTTGAAAAGAGCTGGAAATTTTTACATAAAATTCGAAAATAAATCCAAATGTTAGTTGCGGAAACATTTGTGAATAACCTACGTGAAAGGGTTTTAATCGTGTCTGCATTATCTTTTATTCAATGAAAATTCGGCTTAAGCCTTATAAAAAGCAAAGCTTTTACAATTAATACGGCATTAAATAAATTAGACACTAATTAATAATTTTTAGCTGTCATATATTTTTAAAATTTAATAATGGTTTCCTCTTGCAATTTATATGTCATGATGCCTTCTGCGTTTTCGAGAAAATTAAATGACACGTTCATTTAGAAAATAAAAGATACTTTTTATCATATTACTCCTTCTAAAAAGATTTATTTCGCTTTGCTCCCTTACGAAATGTTTCCTCAACCGAGTTTGAAGGTTTTCTTCTGACATACCACATTTTAGATACAATGGAGTTACGGCATAGTTACTTGAAACTCTAATTTTCTGTAATTAGAAACCTTACAGCTCGGCAACGGAATCGAAAGGGAATCTGAGGAAAGTGATTAAACTGTCGCTCAGGTAAGGAGTAATTTGTCGTCGCCAGAAAACTCGGTTAAAAAATTCGCACAGTAAAAAAAAAGTATTGTCGAGAACCAACCAAGGATGTATAGTCCTTTCCCTGAAATTAATAACTTCATGTCAATCACAGTGATTTATTTTCAATGAAATTACGATCGATTTTTCAGTGTTTGTTCATTCGTATTTGAATTTTTAACTGTTTAGTTTAGAGGCGAAATAAAAGAGTAGAGTTGGACAAAATTAAAAATGATTAAAATGCATGCGCTTCGTATGAGACCATATGTCTGCCAAGCAAAACTTGAGTATTCTTAGAAGAGTTTAACTTTGAAAGTTTCGGTGTCTTTATTTTGAGCTTAGAGCGGACTTCGATTGCTTTTTCTGTTTATTTTACATTTTAATATAGCACTTTCTTTTCATTTCCTTCTTGGTTTTATGCGGATTGCTAATATACTTAAAAATGTATTAACTTCAGTATAAAGAAATATTCTTATGTATAAATGCTCAAATCTCTAAACTATGACAAGCATTAAATATTTATTGCTGATAATGTAATGGATGACATTATTTTCCCATTATTCATTGGATTAGAAGTTGCTATATATAAGAGGATTATTGTTATGCAGAAAATAGCAATTAACATACACACACAAATTAACAGTTTTAAAGGTTGCGGCTTTCTTACTTTTACAACAGCACTTAAAAATTTTCTCAATATATAATCCGTTTAAGTATGAAATGCCAGTTTTTTTATAAATAGATAAAAAAGTTAACTAACCAATTTTTGTTTCAATTTTGCTTAATATTGGAACTATGATACGGTGTTGGATTGAAAAGATGGACTTCCATATCTAAAACGCTTTTTTTTTCATTTGTTACCCTATTTTCACAATTTTTAATGTGCTTGAAAGCTACAAGTATCTTCTATGTAATATGTTATTTACTTTTTGATATTGTCTCCATTCCTTTTCATACACTGGCGCCAATACGAGACTAGTTGGGCAAACCATCGGATAAAACTTCTAGTGGTTGTTTCCGATACTAAGCTTTCATGTCAACTTTTACTTCGTCAACAGAACGAAAGTGATTTCTTTTAGGGTCCTTTCCCATCGTTGAGAATGGATGAAAATTGTTAGGTCATGCGCAATAATGTCTTGCTGCATCAGTCTCCTCTCCATGTGCCCCTCAGGCTCTTGTCTTCGTTAGGTAAGTACGGGCATCATGACCCCAAGGTACTCAACTGATCTTTTTTCACATGGGGTTTACAATCTTTTGTAAAAACGGATGATGTGCCTTAGGAATACTCTAGCGATCTTTTCCTGTTTTCGACCTTCTTTCTTATCAACCCTTTTTTTAAAATATTTTTCTTTCTTTTATATCTCGAATGAAACTTAAATAAATGTTTGGTGCAGCTTATTTGGATTTCGTTCTTGCGCTATAAGCCCTAATTGTCACTCCCTCATTCCTTTCCATGTGAGTTGTTTAATTCTTCAGTTCTCAGCAAACCAACGACACCTAAGAACAAAAAGAAGCGAAATTAATTATGAATCAGGTAAAGTAGATATCAGGTACCATATAGGAATTTTGAAAATCGGATAACAAATATATACATAAAAGCAAAATAAAAAAAGCTTTATAAACATAAAAGCACTACATTCCTACCAATCCATGTAACTTAACTGTAATTTTGTCTGTTTCTTTACAGATTGATTAAGAGTTCAAACTATGAGTTCTGATATACAATTTTATGTAGAGAGAGAATAATACCATTTGCTGTTCGTTAATTAGAGCCAAGGCTTAAAATATTCACGATGTTTTGTAAAACATCAGGACAGATTTCATCCTCGTCATGCAATCATAGTTTCAAAACTCTAAGATCGATCACCAACATTCCACGCTAGTTTAAAACGATGTTACTCATCATGTAATTAATCTAACGGAAATTGTTCGATGGTAACAAGGAAGACAAATTTTTATTCTATTTTTTTAGTCATTAAGATCTAAATATAAATACGTAACCATCAAAAGTTATAAGAAAATGAAAATTTTTTATTATGTATAAATATTATGGTAACTTTTACAGTAAATTTTGCTTCAAATATCACTACTATTTACTGAAAAACAAATAACTCCCAAAACTGCTTCACATCGCTTGGGTATGGAGTCTACTAAATTGCTTATAATTTCTGTTGCAATGTCTTTCCATTCACAATATTATATGTGTTGCAAATGAACAAGGTTCTTTTGAATCCATTATTTATTGGCTTAATCTAATTCATCCTACAAATAATAAATTAAATTGATTTGATCATTTTAAAACTTTAATTTTTTGCTGTATAAGAATTGCTAAACAATATTTGAGATGTTTTTTTTTTTTTTTTTTGTTATAAGTAAAATTCATTTTCTGGCACGTTACTTACAGCATATGAAATGATGCGTTTTGTTATGATATCTTTGCACATAAAATCTATTCTTCGAGCCATTTATTTGACACAAAGATTTATCATCTTTAGAGGAAAAATATGCCCATCTTATAACATATCCTACAATATAATGTGCACATTGGTAACAAAATGTCACAAATAGATTCTTTCATTTTTCGAACTATATATGTATTTAATACTACAAAAAAAATATTTTCTATTATTTCACTAACAAGTACATTACTCCATTTCCTGACCATTTTAAATCCAATTTAGCATACTTTATTTAGGCCTTTCTGTATTTTATAGGTATCAGTGGTGCTCCACTGAAATAACCAAGCAATGCAACATATTTTATATGAAGTCGTGCAACAGAAACACTCACATTTAATTCAAAAGATAGATTAATTTCTTTATCGGTCTAACGAGGACATATTACTGAAGGAATTTCTTATCATTTTTGTCACTTACATTTCGAATGTTTTAAGTCGACCGTGTATCTTTACTTATTAAAATATTGTCTTGTACCTTAAGGTTACGATTCCAAACATTTATTATTTCAAATAGTAAATGTTTGGAATCGTAATAGTTCAAATTTGGGAACTACGTCACTTTGAGAGATTACTATTTTCAAATAATCTATAATATAATTTCGAATACCAATTGAATACTCTTAATGTTCCTTGATCTCAAATTTAATACTAAATAACAAGTATTAATAAAATAACAATATGAAAAACGAAACTCTATAGCGAATTAGCCAATCTTTTTCAATTACTTTTTAAGTCTCTAAATTTTTTAAAGATTTTAAAAGAATAATGAATATATAAAGTTCTCGAATTCATCATAAGAAACGAAAAGACCGATGAAGTAGATGCTTACACAGAACAACTATTCTATAATAATTAATGCTCTTAAACTGCAAACAATATTTTCATTGTTAAACGACTTTTGAGAACTGCTGCATATACGATACAAAACGTGTTAATCCAAAATTTATTCTCAGATTATCAGTTACAGGACTTGGGACATTATTTTCATCCATACTAAACTGTCTTCAACTAACAAAATCTCAATGTTCTGGAAACATTAATAATTTTATCCCTTTATAAAATATAGAGTACTCCTTTGTTATAACCATCATAACAGTGATAGATTAGACTTTAAAATCAAATCATTGATGTTAGAAAGGTTACATATAACATATACATAGAATACATATGAGGAGAGTATATTACGTTACATATATATACATATTATATGTTATATACATATAAAGTATATATAGTATACATATGTTGAGAGAGCAGGATATGTTTACATATACATATATAGAGCATATGTTGAGAGAGTGAGCATATATTACATACATACAAGCCATATACATATACACACAGATATATATGTTATATATATCATCACGCAGATATATGTATATAGGCATATGGTACATGATACATCCGTGCAAAGTGGTAACAAGAAATGTTATGTATACTTCACATTATTTGTTCAATCAGAGCTCAGACATATGGCAATAATACCTGTGATCCAAAACTGAAAAATTAAATAGCTAATAAAAATAACACTAATGTTAATGCACCAGTTATATTACCTCATAAAAATGAATTAGTAGAAAAAATATCTGATTTTGAATTATTTAAGTTAAAAACATTAGAGAAAAAAATATAATTTTTTTAAATAAATAATACTTACTACTTTAATTATGAATAATAAATACTACCATAAAATTTTCCAACATGTGTAAAATTATAAATGTAGCAATAAGAGTTCTTGGAAAAAGGAAAAAGAAGATTATTCATATGTAGAAATGAGATGAATATGTACGAAAAATTTGTGACGCATTATAAAATAATTTATTTCAAATTTCAACTACGTAGATTTCAAGAAATCCAACTAATACTGTATAAGTCACGTTTCATAATTATCATCATTATCGTATTGAAATTTGCTATTTTGTTACTAAAATTATCAATGCATTTTCCATCAATTACATTATTTTATAGTGGTTACATACATTTACCACTATAAAATATAATATATTTTTATAGTGGTTTAAAATATTGCTTTTACATACATTTAAAATAGTGATACATTTAGTTTTAAATGATACTAATCTCCTGAACATTTATCTTTGGTCACTTTCAGAATTTCAAAGTGCATCTCATGTACTTAAAGGAATTAGATATTTCTTTAGATATTTTTTTCAAAAAGATTAAATGAAAAATTTAAAGTAATCTTACATATGCTAGTTTTCTAGAAAGATTGAGTTTAATAAATGACACTACTTTTTCTTTCATATTTTCAGCGGGTATTAAAAATTTCCATACAGTTAATGTTTACTCAGCAATTTCAAATATTATTACCAAACTATTTAATGTTTAATACCAAAATATTTAATGTTTCTTTTTTTTGGGGGGGAGGGTAATTTTTCATTAAAAATTTAAAATATATTTCATATAAAATCACTATAATATCTTTAACATAAATTATTATTACTTCCCAATAATTCCATTAGTATTTTTATGAATAATGTTCCTTTATTTGTCTATCAGTGGTGAAACCTTTCCCTCGAATCTCAAAAACGTGAATACAATAAACACATAGTAAGTAGACAATTTTGAAATATTTAAAGGTTCGTGTATTAAATAATCAAAAAGCAAATTAATTAAATAATCGTTTAATTTTGTATGTGTAATTCATACATACATTCAATGCATCCATGCCTACATTTAAATATTTTCTCTAAGACAAAGCTTCAATTAGTAAATTAACATTTAAATTTGAAAGTCTTTTCCTTTTAACTAATCACTAACGGATCTTTGTTCGAAGGTTTCTGGAAAATTATTTTAAATATTTTCCTTATGATTTTCTTTCTTGCAAAACACTTTTCATTTTGCTTTTAAAATTAAAGGATTGAAATTGAAAGTTCTGCTATAGCATTGTGAATATGCATTGAATCCTTTAATTGAAAGCTTATTATATTTCATTCGAAAAAAATTCCTTGTTATTTTCTCAATAATTTTACCGATTTAATTAGCACTTAGTGTTTCTTTCGATATAGCACTTCCTATAAAACTTGCTAGTAATGTTGCAAAAAACATTTAAAATACACTGAATTATGAAAAAATAATTAATCACTTAAATTCTATGCAAGTAAATTATGAAATATGCATAATAAAGTAGCACTTCACCCTGAATTTTAAATAGATTATGTAATTAAGTATTAATATATTTAATTGCTGTGCTGAATAATATTTGAGGTTCATTTCAACAACTGCACAAGACTACATGAAAATTTTGTTCCATGTAAAGTTTTTAGAAATTCAATTCATTTTTTCTTCGTGTTCCTTAAATAAGAAAAAGGAAGTAAATATTTTTTGAGAAAGAAAAGTTAGTGACCACAAAATATTAATTATGCTTGTTACTAAAATTCTTTGTGCTAAAAATAAAACAAATATACGCTTAAAATTATACAGAATTTATAAAATGCTTAAGAGCTGGAGAAAAAATAGTTTTGACATTTTTACATTCCTCATAAATATTAAACAAAGTTTAGACACATTTTATAATCGTCTTTGTACACTTACCATCAAATTAAAAGAAAGTATATATATATATATATATATATATATATATATATATATATATATATATATATATATATATATTTACTGGCAAAAAACTATTGAATATTTCTTTATTTGTGTTTAGGAATGTTTACTTAAAAAAAATAGATCCAACGTGTTAAAAAATTTCAATTTTACTTATAATTTAACGTAGAATAATTTACATTAAAAGTGAAAATATTTGGCTGAAAATCTTTTGGAGAAATAATCTGCACTAGTAAAATTCAAGGCACTCTTGTAAATAAGACACTCTTTAAAGTTATTTTGTGCAATTTTTAAGCAGTGTAGTAGGGCTGATGAATGTTAAATCTGTTGAGGTACTAAGTCCTGCCAAGGTGTGGTGAGGAAATTCGGAGAGGGAGGTTGCAGCTGAAGCGGAATCCTCGTCATTTAAATGTGGCTGTGGTAGCCTAGTGAGCATGGTCGTGGACTCACAGGCGGCGGTTTCCGTCGAGTCGTTCGAAGATGTGATGCTACTAAAGACTCTCCGTACAACCGGGGTAGATGCATGTTTAATCTGTCGAGGCTCAAAGTCCTCCCATTGGAGTGATGTGGAAGTTAAGAGAGGGGATGGCAGCTCAGATGTCGTTCTCGCTACTTGACCAAGGTTCAAAATTACGAGGTTTGTCACCAATATCCTTCGTGTTGCTTTTTAATGGGACGTTAATGATCAATCACATCACAATTCTTAAGCATTTACTTTTAAATAAAAAACAGCATATTCTAAATATGTCTTAAAAAGGTGGATAAAAGCCAAGTCTTGTAGAAATGCGATTCAGCCGACCGTATAGTCCTACTTACTAATTCCTTGCTTTAACATTGTAATAGTATTTATAAATGCGGTTATTTATGCCAGATAATCAGTAAGTTTTATTCAAAACTATTAATTTCAGTCAAAAGATTCTTATACTCGTTCATTCCATGAATAACAAATTGAATTTCATTGAATTTTATACAAGGAAAAAACTGCTTAATAGTCAGGTAGGTGATATCTTTGGTAGTTTACTGCGGTGTGTTTATGTTATCAAATTGATACTTAAAGTATTACAAAATACAGTATTCTTTATAAGTAAGTATGTAAAAACTACTTTAAGATCTTATTCAAAAACCGTAACTTTAAATTTATTCATAAAATTCTTGCTAAGTTAATATTTCTTGTAATCACAAGAGCAGTAAAATGTAAATAAAATCATAAAATATCACTCCTTTCACTGTCTTCATGTGGTATGTGATCTGGTAAAGAAGCGAAACTGGATTAGTAACTGACCCAATTTTACATTCTTTCCCTTAGAAATTACATAAAATGTAGATATATTTCATAGAGTATTAAGACATAAATAAGATCTTTTACTGTAAAAAATTGTAAAATATATATTTTTTCAAAACCAATCTTGGATTATTTTAATATATTTTATTTTTGTAACACCTTATAAAATGCTTATTTTTTTTGAAAAAAAAAATTGTTTCTTAACTACTCGTTTCATTTTAGAAGCTTTTAAAATTTTAATGTATTTCTGATTTTTTGTTTTCCATTTAATTGCTAATTTATACAGGATAATTCAAAACTCATCATCTGAATCCAAAATTAAATATTTTCAAAAATAAGCAACACAAAATGATAAGTAATACATGAATCCAAAGGAAATACATGGAAGTTTTATATTGTGATAAATAAATGGCACTCGTAAGATTTTGTGAAACTATTTCACGAAATTTGTTTTATAGAAGTTTGTCAGTAACAGAAGTGATAATGATATCCGAGGAGCTGAAAATGTTTTGTCGTTTGTGCGATGTGGGTCTATTATCAGCGTTTGTCGTGAATTTCGTTAAAAGTACCGGGCTAACCCGATTACTCTCAGAACTTGTGGCTCAGAATATTTGAAGGTGATACCATCAGTTTGAGAGCAGGGGATGTCTTTGTAAAGGGAAAAGGGGAGCGTGACTTGGCATATTAGTATAAATGGTTCAAAGAGTGAGAGACACTTTTCCACGAAGCTGAACGAATTCGTTTGTTTACACAGCTGGCCATCAAGGTCACCTGATACGTTCAACTGCGATTTTTTTCCTTCGGGGGTTTATAAAAGACAAAGTGCATGTTATACTATTATCAACAAATTTATGTAAACTAAAACGACTCTGTGCAATATCTGCAGCTGTACATCCAATTGCTACTGACATTTTACAAAGTGTGCAAGAATTTACTTATCATTTAGACATCATACGTGTAAATAATGGAAGTTATAAGGAACATTTGTAAAATACATATCACATTTTTCATTTGTTTTCATGTATAACTTATCATTCTGCATCGCTTAATTATGAAAATGTAACTTTTTTTTGAAATCGGATGATTCATTTTGACAAACTTATTCTTTATCAATTAATTCATACTATCTTTATAGGACACACTCATTGAAATCGTCGATATAGATTTTTTAACCTACTTACCTCTTATCTGAGTATAAAATAACTATTTATAAGTTTAAAAAATTCATTTCAAGCATTTCTCAGCATCCCTAATTTTTTTTAAGATCATGGTTTTCTTTTCTTTTTTAAGGTACTTAATCCTCTCTAATATATAATAAATTAAATGTGAGTTTAAAACAATAACAGAAGACTCAAGCATGATCATTTGTGAAATCAACAAAGTACTCAAATAAAGATAAAAATGTGTGCTTGTAAAATAATTTTAAATTTAATTCACTTGAAATAATTTACTTATTTACCATATAATACAACTAATTATAAATCATTTTATATCAAAAATCATTTGGAAGTTTTAAATTAATATAATTTTTAATGTTATATAATTGAATATTAAACATGTTTTGAAAAACTTCTTGAAGTAGGTACCATAGATGGTTTCTCATTAAGGAACATCATTGTCTTTTCGAAATAACGGGCACTTTCAATCACATTCATCTTAAAAGTTTTAAGTATCTCTTGCATTGGAATTTTCATCTTCTCTTCTTGGAATTTTTCATGTATATTGGTTTTAATTTGAGAGGTGTTTTAAAAATTATTGGAAAAAGCACGATCTTTACGGTGCTCATCCCACCTAAGACCTGGTGCATTGAGATTAAGAGAACATGAGGATCGATTCCACGTTCTCAAGAACGGCTTCCAGTCTATGTTGCTGCTTTTTCAACAATGCTTTCTTCAATACGATTAAGATTGACTTTTCTGACAGTCAAATGGGGTTTTCCAGCTCTTGGGATATCTTTGACTGACTCATGTGTCACTAACGTCTAACCAAGAATTGTACCATACGCCTAAAAAGAGTTCTTCATAAATGAAATGATACAACTATTGTCTCTGCGTGAAAACAAGGGAAACCTTGTTATTACAGTAACACTGGATAATTTATACACACTGATTAATTATGAATTTTTCCACAATTAAAATCCTAAGCCCTTATTTTCAAATTTTTGATAAAATAAACTAAAATATGGTAATATTCACAAAATTTATTCATATTTTAAACTCTAAAGTGACTTTTGGCCCGCTCTGTATAAATAATAATATATACTAGGAAAATAACTAAGAACATATACTATGTAACGTATATAATAACATATACAGTGAATTATGTCAAAAATTTGTTGATCGAAATTATTCCATACAAAGTCTGCGAAAATTAAATAGTGTGGCTTAATGTTCTTAAAGTGAACAGATTTAAAAGCAGAACTCTTAATCAAAATAGGTTTCACACTTAGGGATGGAACAGGGTTTTAATATATAATAGAATATACTATAAATGAATACAAATAATTTTTTGATATTGCTTCATGAGAAAGTAACAAGCTATTGTGTGTGTTTCCAAATTTTGAAAACTCAGACAAAGAAACTCAATTTCAAAGGAATACTCTGAATGTTTCTCGCGTTATTTGAGATTACACTTTTGTTCTATAATTTTTAACGTCGTATTTCGAAAACATTGCTTGACAGTTTCGCTGTCTTGATTGCCGTAGGGTGATTTGAAGGAGAAAATCTACATGTTTATCTATCTCTCACTATTTGAGATTGGATGAATAGAATTTAAATTTTGATTCAATGAATGACAAAGCATGTTATAAGGAAAATAAATTTAGAATGTCTTAAAAAGTATGAATTACGGCAAGATATTATACACATTTTAAATGAATAGTTTTTTGAAAACAAACTTTGTCATATGTCTTTAATATAATTATGTTTTCTTCTTCCTCCCTTTTATTTATTGTTAAATAATTTATTTAACTAACAAATTTGGCGAATCATATTTTTTCCCATAAATTCATAATTCTGTTAAATCGCTTTTATTTATGCATTTGCTTCGAATTTGATATTTTCCCATATGAAAGAGCCATTTAATTTAGACTACTGTAAGATAACTTTAGCCACAGTACCCTAATGGTCAATGTATCTAGCTTGTAGCCGAAGATGTTTCAGTTCAGCCGCGTGATCGAATCCTAATTCCTTTAAGGCACCATCTAGTGAGACAGATGCACTTTAACTTTGTTGGGGCTTGGTTCTCACATACGGAGCGCTACCCCCCATAGAAATTATGAGAGTGGGAAGGTGGTAAGCTCAAGTTTCATTCTCAATATTTGACAGTGGCTTAAAATTAGAGGGTCCGTCACCAATAGTCATCTTAGTGCTTCTAAGTTCTATGTTTGTAAACATTCAATCATTCGAAAGACAACATTTGCTTATTTTTATAGCATCTATCAGATTCATCTACTCCTATTTACTTTGCAGTCAAGAAAGAGTGGCTTAAGACAAACGTAAGTGGAGGATATTCTAATAGTTTTGAATCACACAATGATTTTAAATGTGAGCTTTACATGTGAAATTAAGCATATTTCGTAATTAAAATTACTGAAGTTTCTATGTAGTATGTTATCAATCACATCTCTCTCATTGTATATTTCACGTATGAATTATGCCAATAGGAATTTTTATTTATTATAATATCATGAAACACTAAAAATACTTAAATATTAAATATCAATTTTTTTAAATAACTACATTCAAAGAGATGGCACATTTTCTAATTAAAATTGAAAGTTTTATCAAGGATTAATTTTAACTTGTACACTGAATTCTATCTTTAACGTTTTTTTAAAAACTTTAAATGACTTAGATTATTTTTTTTAAAAAAATAACTAGAAATATAAAAATATTACATTTTGTTGAATTGGTAAAAAATGCATTTTATTACAAAATTCTTTTTATATATTTTTTTCATGGCAAATATCTAATGCAATTAAAGTTTGAAGAATTTTTCAAAATAAAAATGCATTTTATACATGAACATTCAGAAAACATGCATTTCTTGAGAGATATTAATGTTTCTTCATATTTATTTATTTCAGTTATAGTCACTATCCATTAAATCATTAAAAGGAAATATAAAATGTATTTAAGTTTGTAAATTAATGGTGTTAAGATGATTTTAAAAACTGAAGGAAATGTATGAATTATTTGATACATTTCCTTTTGTACACCATCTTAAGACTTAACACAATATTTTATGACTTATTAGTTCAAATGTCTGTCTTAATTCCTAATAATTAAAATAGGAAAGAGACTGACGAAATATTTTAAAACACATTTTTCTCTAATATATTTCAAACCACCATTAATTTTAGTTTTTAGAATGGAAAAAAAATTGCATTTATAATCGTGGCAAAACAAATTAATAAACTGTCAAACATTTGATACACATATTTTAATTATATATTCGTCAATTAAAAGTCTAAAAAAATATGAAGTTTTTATTTAAAAAAAACTACATGGATGGTTAAAAAACTAAACTAAAAGAAAAAACTAAAGGATTAAACTAAAAGATGGTTAATGTTAAAAGTGTCTTCCAAGAAATCTGAATATCATTAAAGTCTATTAGAGAATAATTATTTATTCACCATTGTTGTTGTAATATGAGTCTTTACCTTTTAAAATATTTTCCCTAAAAAATTCGCCTTCTTAAATTTTTAAGTGGCAACAAAATAAATTATTATTTCCACTTGTTAACTCAATTATTTTTAAGAAACTTTTAACTCACAAATCAGTGTTCTAATTAATAAACTGAGCAGTTTTCATTTATTTATTCCCCAAAATTCGAATTTTAAGCCTTTCTTATCTCTCCAGCTATTATCATCTTCCTTACACTAATGTGTTGTAACTTAACGCATCATGCGAGCTAAGCAAGATGTAAGCTAAGCTATGTTCTTAATGACAGGGTATTGAATCAACTACGTAATGAGGGTGACAACGGTCTCCTTACCCACCTTCTTGATAACTATCTATCGAGAAAGGACCTTATTCTACCTTTCAGTTAAATGGGACCCTAGGGCCTTTTCGTCGATCCCTTTACATTGCTACGTCTCTTGAGGTCAGTGTCAGGGAAACAAGGATATGGGGTTGGTGGGGCAACGTGAGGAGGGTGTTTTCAGCAAACAACAGGGATCGATACATGTGAATATCTAAGATATAAGATTATTTTAATTTACTTGCATTGAATTGGGAAGCTTTTCTGTTTCGCTCATTAATTGGAGGTTCTGTATTAGTTCAAAGACTTTCATCTTCGCCATTGGCGCTAAATATTATACAAATATATTTGCATGCACCAAATAGTATAATATGACAGTATATATAATTAATAACCCCTACGGTATATTTGTTATATCAGGTATTTATCAACCCTTAAAACAAATTAAATATATATGAGCCATATTTAACGTAAATATTATATGAGAGTAATTGTATTAGAATTAAAATACCGATTAATATAATAATATAAATTAAGATTGAATATTGTCACATAGATGTTGAAGCAAGTTGAAATGAACACGCAATAGACATCTGAATAAAGTGATATATTAACAGGCAAAGAGGCCACTCTTGGCTGAGAACTATCTCAGACTAAAAACACGTAGGTTTATGTATTACATTAGAATATTTCAGAACACTGTTCTGGTCACGTAAATAATATTCTGGAAGTTTTTAGAAATTAAAACAGGAAACAACTGGACAAAATTTTATGTGTGAATTTTAGTGTTGTGAGCTCTGGTTTTTGAACCCGGCAACTCTTGTCCTGTTGACAAACTTTTTACCTCTGTACATTGGTGCCTGTAATCTTTGAGGCAATATCATCATTAAATATTTCTATCTAGTCTCCTCTCAATGCAAATATACATCATCAAAATAATTGACTAATAGATTGCTTACAATTCATTTACCACTGTTATAGCTACTTAAAAACTCGTATTAACTATAATTTAACTTACATGAACATTGGTCAGAAGTGTTGTAAAATGTATTTTTGACTAACACAAATTTTCTTAATAATTTTTAAATAAAATGAAGTACAGAAATTTTAATCATCATTTATTTTTAGAAATATTAGCTTACATTTATTTTCATAAAATAATTATTTGTTATTACATCCGCCTCGAACAAAATACCAGTATTTCAACTTTTTTGTTGTCAAAATGCTTGTAATCTAATTCAAAAAAATAAATTTAATGTTTTAGAATTGTTCTCAGATTACATTACATGCAATTTGCATACATATTTGACGTAATTTTTTTATATAAAAAAATTATAATGTTCTATTATTGTTTAACGTCTACAGTTAATATATAATCCAGAATAATACATTAGGGATAAATAAAGTAAATAAACTTTAGAATGTTGCATTAATATATTGAATTTTTTCCTTTATGTTAATGAAAGAGAGCGGCCCATTTTCATTTTGAGTCATACATTACTGATTCCATTGAAAACATATAGATATCTTGCATCTTCTTACACGTATCTTGTTTCCTTGAGGCAGCCAAATAAAGAACATTTGGCAGCATATTTATCATCAGTTTTGGCAGTATCATGATTACATCGCAGCTCGTTAGAAAGCTGCATTTTTGCTGGCTTCATTCTTTGTGGATAGTCAAAGACAGATAGGCTGGTATTTTTTTGTTTGTTCTAGAAGACCATGCTGTATAAAAGAAGAAAAAAAAAACTTAGCAGGGTTTCAATTTCCGAAACTTGAGAAATTTGGTTTTAGTATCAGTTTTTTTTTTTTTTTTTTTTTTTTTTTTTTTTTGTAACAATTGGTAGTTTACACCAGCGCTGTTCAAATGATGATGAAAATTCAAAAACTCAACTGTCGTGATTCAAATGATTTATGTTATAAGTTTGTAAAACGAATCCATACAATTTTTGTAGCTGGAAATTGCGTCATAGGTGAAGCTATGTATGATATTCATAAATCAATTGATCAATTTTTGGTTAACGGTCGAAGGATATTAGTAGAAAAGAAATTTATATGTTAACATGTTTAGTTTCCTAACTTTAAATGTGTATTATGTTTTTATATTTAAAAAAAGTTTTCTTTGATTGTTATTATACAGAAATAATACTTCGAATTATAAATATCGAAGATTACTAAATGTTTTTATAGCATTTCTCATATAATGCATTCGATTTCAATAACATTGATTACGAAGACACAGCTTTAAATCCCAATGTTGTTTCTTTTATTTCAAAGTATATTTAATCATCTGCTAAGAAGTCTAAAATATAGAAATAAACAAATAAAGATATTTATAATTTTAGAATGTAAAATATTTTTGTTTTTATTAAAGTTTGTTTGGAAAACAATGCGTTTTTGTCAGACATATAAAATATATTTGTTTGAGTTATAAAGTATTTTTGTCGCATATCATCTATGTTATAGAACATTTATATCATGAATAAATGTCTGATGAGATCATCAGAGTTTCAGTATGAAAAAAGTAAATTATAAATCTTGAAATGTTTTCTATTGAATATCAAAAACAGAAGATTTTGAGTTGGGAGAAGCGATTCTAGCACCCCAATTTCCTTATAGAATAAAATAATTTTATGAAATTAACCTTAATAAGGCATCAACATCCAGAAAATGGTCGCAGCCATGGTGGATAAGTGGTCATGGACGTGAGTTAATAACCGGCTTTTTCAGTCGATTCGTGAGTTCGAGTCCTAATTCCACTAAAGCTCTTCTGGTAGAGGGACTGATGTATGTTAGATCTGTCAAGTCTCAAAGTCCAACTCAATAATGAAGGAAAGTAAGGAAAACAGGTTGCTATTTAAAATGTCATCACCGCCGCTTGACTGTTCATAAAAATTAAGAAGTCTATGGCTAATAACCCTTGTAAAGCATTTGACAGTAACGTTAATAAAGATTCAATTAATTCGTCGCGTTGTGTGGAATTTTTTTAGAGCGAAGTGAAATCTCAGTTGCCGCTATAACACTGCGTTTTATAAGATACATACCAATAACCCAGCGCACAAACCTAGTTAAATAATAATTATGATGGAATTTTTTTTTCTAAATTTACTTTCGATAACAGGAGTACTGTTCCTTTCGATTTGTACAAATTGATAATACTGATCAAAGATACATATAACTTTGGTGCACTAATATTAGTATTGCGAACCATGTTGACTATTTTATCATTTTTGTCACAGCAAACATACTCAAATACCCCCCCCCCCTTTTATAAATAAAATCGACGTTCATTGACAACTTTCTATTTTCTTTTAATGCTATTTGATATCCATAAAGATAAAATGTAAGGGTCTACAATAGATAAGCCTCATCGTTAACAAAAGATAATAGGGAAATTTAGTAAAAATTTGCAATTTTTTTGCTGTAATTGGTCGGACATAGAACAACTGCACAAATTAATAAACGTAAAGATCTAAACATGTTTTTTTTTTTTATTATTTTAAAGTAGAATGTTTACTATTAGTCCCAGCAAGCAAAGAAACTGAAAAATAAAGGTATGATAGATAGGTTATTATAGGCTGATAAATATTCAGTACTATTGACGGCGAAAAGGATACGTGGATTCAACACGACTATTAATAACTCACTTGTAAATATTGCTATTCTATATCATTAATTATGTCTTAACAGGAATTTTAAAAATTATGCTGTGGTAGTATTTTTGTTATATGTTGTTATGTTGGCTGGGCTTCATAGGTATTCATTGCATGGAGCAAATTGGAACATGTTTCGTTACTCTAAAGCTTAAGTTTCAAATCTAGACTTTCAAGCCTAGTCTAGGTTTTGATCCGATTCCACCAAAAATACTTCGCATGGAAGAATGTAGGCAGCAACATGATAAATGTAGCTTGGAACCAAAATCTAAATACAAGGTGTTTAGAAAATCATAGGCGAAAATTCAAGAGGGTGATTGAAAACATCTACACAAGCAATTTTTACCGTACATGGAATAGGCGGAAAGGAAATGGTGAACCGATCCATGGCACAGTAATGAAGAGCATAAAGCGCGAGTTTTCTTACACATTGTCATTTCTACCGTGGATTTCAGGAAGCATGGCGACACCGTGGATTTCAGGAAGCATGGTTTTTACTGAATACTGCGGATATTATTTGACAAGTTTTGTCTTCACTGCTCAAGATTGTTACGCATATTACATAACATGAAGATATTCTTTCAGTTAACCAGAATCAGTATTTGTTGCTTCTGGTTATCAGTCTTCCTATAGTTTTTTGAAGATATTTATATTTAATCGTTTGATTGTTCTTTATTTCAGAATGCAGTTGCTTAGAGATTGATATTTCTATACATTAGTTCTTTGTTGAATAACTATGATTATATTTCTAATTTATCATTAAATATAAATTATCATATCCGATTAAAATTTACAATTAAACAATAATTTCAACAAAATGCTTTAAACTCACAACAGCATCTGTGTTATTGATAATCCGTCTATTCAAAACATCTCGTCATATATTCCTTAAACCCAAAACTAAGCGATCACAATAGATTTTTTTTTTTATATTTTAACCTACATCGTTAGTGTTACACATCTTTTGTTCTTTCGCAACCGGCTGGATTCATTATGGTGCTAAAGATATTCGCATTATATCTTCTTGACTCAGGTTCAAATCCAAGCTTTGTTTTCTTTCAGTTTGCAATACTCCTTTCGGGTAATTTCCAATTCATTTTTTTTTTTTTTAAGTTTCTTTACTTGAAAATATTATTTATTTAATTATTTTAACAAGTTTATTTCATCGTTTTTAAAGATGTTTCTTACGCAATTATATTGAAGTGACTTTTTTGTGGATTAGCTCTCGAATGATTCATCGCAAAATTATGATTCTTTCACCATCTGATGGATCCAAGTTATTTTAGTCTGAATTTACTTTAAATTGGAAATTAAGTGGCCGAGTCTTTGACAAAGTTTAGGAAATAGTGGGGAATAACGAAATTTTCGGTTTTTTTTTAAAAAAAAAAAAAAAAAAAAAAAAAAAAATCTTAAATCCTTCAGTCCATACAACACAATTTCCATGCAGAATGTAGAATGAATATTTGGCTCTCTCTTTTAAGAAAATGGTGTTCCCGACTATTGATTAAGGGGTTTCAGACAAAGTTTTAACTGCTCATAAGTTATCATGCATAGTTTTCTATACATCCTATGCTTCGGCTACGATATCCGCTCCACTGCGAATACTAGTTCTGACATATACGTCACATGATCTCACGTTCTATTCTGATAGTTTATTATTCTCCAAAGATATGTTTTTTGCAAATGATTTTATTTATGTTTTTGTATTTTTTCATTTTAAAAAATTATATCAAAATAATCCTAAAAAACTAATTTTCGTTGTTTCTTATTTTTAAATATTTCTTAATATTAAATAGTTAGGTTTTTGTACTTTATTACGCTTGATTTTTGGATGACGGCTGTAAATTACTAGCTGGATTACCCCCTGCAAAAAAAGGGTTATACATAAAACTGCAATGCATAAGCTTATAACAAACGTTTAGTTAGTAGTACATAAAATTCAAACTAACTTTACATATAATTTTGATATTCGAAATTCATTCCATTACTTAAATAAATTTCGTTGTACTTCTAGAACATGTCATAAGCGTGAATTGAAAATGTAAAATTTTGAAATCATAAGGTAAGATAATATCAAACAAAAACGTGATATTATCGTCAAAGATGGAAAGGTAAATGTAATTTTATAGAAGGATACTCATTGAAATACTAAGAAATAAGAGTTATATATTTTGTTTGATATTCTTCACATATTATAGGATATTCATACGCAATAGAGATAGTATCTCAACCTGAATATGGAAATCAATAAAGAAAAACAGTATGAAATAGAATTTCGAGGAGTAGTTTCGAGTTCATTCTTGATATTTAAGAAATATAAAATAAGGATTTTTGTTATTATGTAAAGTATTAATTTTTTGAACCCACTTTTGATTCTAATAGCATTAAAAAGGACAATATAAATTATACTTTATTTTCTTCTTCCTTAAGTATATTTTCAAAATTTCATCAACTAAGAAAATTTAAGGAATATACAATACTTAAATCGGAAATGAAAGTAAACATCAATGATTCTTAAATGTTACATGTTTCATGTAACTTAAAAACTTGAAACCCAAAATTTTAATATTTTAAATAACATCTTGTTGAAAAATGAATGATTTCCTTGTAATTGAAAGTTTGATAAATTTACTTAACTCCATTCTGAATTTTTAACAAGAATTATTGATCCAGAATAACTTAAAATTCCTTTTAGATTTGGGTTTGAACTTTTACACATGATTAAAAGTCCTCTTTTGAAATCATGAGGGGCTTTGTAATTCACCATACATAAAGATTTGAAATGATTGACATAATCTCTATTATATATTCTTCAACGATCAAATTACTCCACCATTTTTCTCAAAGAGTAATCTTGGATAGTTGAGTTTCCATTTTGAAACTAAGAGGATTAAATTCCAGTCTTTTAATAGCTTCTAGTAATCTCATCGTTAATAGTATTTTCTTTTAGTCAATCCTTTTCCAGTAGCTTTACGACACTTTAGATGAGAACGATATTTTATATCCGTTCAAATCTGTGAGTTATTCTTAAAGTCTTTAACTTAAGCAGAAAACTTTAATTTCCATTTTCCTAGTTTCGTTCTTCTTATGGAGTTTTTAGTTTGCTTCTAATAAAAAAAACCTTTTTAGATTCTCACACATACTGCATTAAGAAATGCTAATTTCGTCACGAGACATGTTTTTATATTAATTATGTTTAAAGGAAAAACATCGTAAGAACTAAATTTTTGTTTAAATTCGATCTAAAAATGCGTTAAATTGCATATTACGTACATTAGTGCATTTCAGAGGTTAAACTTTACAATCTAAAAATAAAAAATAGAATTTGTGTGTATCCTCTACAATTTAAAAAGGACTATTCGTAATAAAACCAACTGAATTTATTTTTACATTACGAACTTCAGTTACGCAGGAAATATGGAAACTTGAACAACATTTTTAATACATATTTCATGTGTGTATGTGTGTTTGGAAGGCAGCAAAGAGAATGATGCACGTTTAACTGAATAACTTCTCAAAGCCCTCATGTGGTGAGGTATGAATGTTTGAAGAGTGGGATGCTGGCTTAGTTGCCTGCATCACTTCATAATGGTTTTAAATTGCGATGTCCATCACAAATAGCAGGATTTGTAGCTCTAGTTTGGAATCTCTACGAAAAATATTATTGGAATAAATATTATGCATTTTAATTATTTTGTTAATAATTATTGCATAAAGTACCTTCACATCGACACGAAATTTATCATTTTTCGATTCAATTACTGCATTCATTATATTCAAATTTGCGTATTAGGATGCATCAAAATGCAAATAAACTGCTGATTCATGAACTTCAATAGTATTACCTTAAAAATTAATTGGTACATTTTCTTTTAGTATACAAAATAAATTTTACACCATTAATTTAATAATATACAGTGTATTTCTAAATTAAAAACTTTGTGCAAAGGACTGTATTGATATAAATCACAAAGTGTTACGTGTTGCAAACTTAACAGCTGTACTCAAATGCATAGAAGGAAAATGAATTATCGCATTATGATGTTTCTTTTTAAATATCCGTACATTTATATAACATTTCAAATCGAGATATTGATGTGAATTCCAAAGAAACTGAACATGATTACCTTTGAAAATATAACAATTTAATATATTAGGATTTAATACGACTAAATGGTCTAATGTGCATTGCGATTCACAATACAGATATAGAAATCATTATCATATTAATTAAATTATTGACAGGTGTTTTCGATCTGGACAAGCCATTATTACATATAAGGTCTCCTGAATACTCTCTACACAGCCAAGGCATGTGAGTAAATGCAATCATATTTCCAACTCTAAGAACTTCATTATTCGGTCAAATAGTATCTCACATGAGAGTTTGTACTCCATAACACTAGATATTCATATTTTTTTTATCAACTATCAGCAATGGAATATGAATCAAAATTAGTTAAATTCATTTATACTAAGAACTTACAGTTTAATATGTAGAATGATTCGCAATGAATTTTTATAGTTTAAAATAGTATATTTATTAAAAACTACACATAAGGCTAAAATATATTTCTAAATGGAAAATAGGTTTTTTTCTGGTAAGAACTTAAATAGACAAAATATGTGTACAACCTTGTAAATTCTACAACATATATACGCTATTATTCAGGTGTAACCATCAACATTTAAGATATAAATTTAATTATTATAAAATGTTTTCGAAATACTATTACATGCCACTAATAACCTTTCAAGAGCTAATCAGAAAGAAAATAATTTTTTTTCTAGGAAGGAATAAAATAGTTTTCTCTCTACCATACTTCATAAAATGTCAGAAACAAACATTCGCAGTGATATCAAATCAGATACTTACTCATATTAAACATTGAAACATGTTCAATAATTTTACAAATTTAACGCTTTACTGTCACAAAAACGGATAATACAAAGCAATACATGTTTTCCATTACCAACTATAACTTCAGCAGCTGAAACGCACACACACACACACATATATATATATATATATATATATATATATATATATACGGTGAGAGAAAAAAAAAGAGAGAGGGAAAGGTTATTGATTATATTAATCAATTAACTTTTCCAGAACTTCAGATTTGGATGATACAGACAGAACCTGACAGGAAATGTTAGGGAAACGTGTGCGACTATTTGCCCTCCTAGGCTCAAAATACATATTTCTACATCAATGTAAGCTATTACAACAAAGCGTAGTCTATATTATTGCAGAGGTGTAAATCTCCCTTTGCTGAGAATGTAATTCAATTCGTGGATACATATACGGTATTAAACAGTTGAAACTGCATCGAATTTCGGAATTTCACTTAAATATTAAATACTTAAAATATCATTTAAAATCGTTCTTTTGCAAATGGAATAGAATAAATTCTATTTTAAGAGTATTTCAAGTATTAGTTAAAATTATTAAGTATATATAATCAAGATTATTTAAATATTTCTTATAATAACTATATTAGCACTGAAATACTTATTTTTAAAGAAAATACAAATGAATTTCATACTTTATTCTAAAATAAAAAACCGCTTTTATTAAAGTTAGGACAATGTTTGATTCAAATAACAAATAATCGTTAATGATTTGTGAATTTAGATTAATTTAAAACTCCTTCAAAAGTGGTATTTAGAAAATTGCAGTGGATTGCACATTTCAATACAAAAAAAAAAAATTAAAGCAATCGAAAATGTTCCTTTATAATTATATATTAGGTTTTTGCTTTGTTATTTACAGCATTTTAAATGGAAAAAAAAATCCGATAGCTGCAGAATCTGACGCTAATCATAACTTTGTGGAGTAGTGGTCTCATATCTAGAGCACTATGTCTGCATTGTTGTTTATGTAATGTTTCTCAACGGCTAAAATAACATTTCTTATGCAATATTGAAAAGTATTAGAAATAATATAATACATTTTATGTATTATTCTAAGCTTCAAAATAATTTTAAGGACTACATAATTATTTTTTTTCTAAATTGATAACCCATAATATTATTTGGAAGGAAAGAATATTTTTAATTATTAGCAATACACTAATTAATTTTTTTATTTAAAAATCTTTACGAATTAGATGGAAATGAGATAATATTGTTTTCATCTTTGTTGATGTATTCTTTAATAAAAATTTCAAAAAAGAATATTTCAAACTCATTTAAGAGCTCACAAGAAATGCTTAATAAACGTACATAATGAGATAATATATGTTCAATTCATTAGTTAAAACTAATTCTATTATCGTATTATTATAATGCAGCACTTTACATGTATATTTTTATTTTTAAATTACTTGTCTTTAAAAATTAAAAAAGTTAAAACAATAATAAGAAAAAAACTTACTTCTACCTATGAGTACCAAGATATATACTAAACCATAAAAATGAAAAATAAACATCCATATTTAAACTTAAAAAGAAAACTTGTAAGCGGTAGAAAATTCCAAAAGAAAATAAAATACCCTAAGTGAAAAATATAGATAACTACTCAGAATTATGAAAAGATATAAATATAAACCTAAGCAATCCAGAATCTGAATGAAAAAAAAAAAGGCTTATAATATATTTAATATTGTAATATGTTTTACACTGTTAGACAGGGACTTTATTCTCTCTCTCTCTTGTATATATATACAGGGAGAGACATATATTTTAATATTGCGTATATATATATATATCAATACATGTATATATATACACATCGAGGCTATTCAGAAAGTAAGGAATCGTTTCTTGGAATTAAAAGAAACTAAGACAAGAAAAAAAATTATATAAATCAGAAAGAGCAACTGGAATTTACTTTTCTACATAGTCACCAGACAAATTGAAAATAACAAGCGGTGACAAGGCTTTGAAATTCCTTCTTCATAGAATACTGCCGTCTGGCGATCCCAGCCACTCAGTGACGCGCGCACCCTCAGCTCCTTCTTGTCGTCAAAGTGCTGTGTGCTGTGTCAGTTCTTCGTTCTGGCAAGTAAAAAATCACTAGGTGCAAGATCTGGGACTATAGGCGGATGAGGAATTTGAATTGAATTAAGGGGTTCTGAGCGCGGTTTGCCGTGGAGGGCATTGTCGTGCAAAAAAACAAAATTTTGACGTCAACTTCCTTTGCGCTTGTTTTAAACCAAGTTGTCCTTAAGGTTGTGTTAAGTTTGACAGTACCGCCCAGAGTTTATTGTGGCACCACGTTCGAGAAAATCAATCAGAAAAGCATAATTTTGCAGTGAATTAAATCTCAATGAATAAACATATCTCTATTTCAGGATTAAAATTATACTTGAAATATAATAGGGTCATCTCTATACTTGATTGCAATGCATGACATTTATTATTTAGTTCTGTGTTTAATGATATGACAAGCATTAGTAACAATTTCTTTACTAGCTGGTCTCATTGTGGTATACCTATAATTCGTTCCATGTTTACCAATTTAATTTAGAATACATTTCTTCAAGAACTAAATTAATAAAAAATAGCTAAATGTTTCATTAGAAATAAATTCTATTAATTTTATAATCCTACCAGTTAAAAGCAACTCGACTTTATCATTTGCATTTAATGAATTAAACTAATGTTCAAAAAATCATAGCTATGAATCTTGGAGTAAATTCTCTTTGTTTTACACAATTTCGAACAGTTTTACCAGACAGCTGCCAGCTAAATTCATCTACGCGTCTTAAAAATAATTTTATAATGATTTTCCCATTTGTAATATACAAAGCCACTGCATAATGAGTGTCTGAAAATGCAATAGTATATACATATATATATATATATATATACATATATATACCATTCCGCATAGACACCACTATATATGTAGAAAAGAACCTAATAATTATTCTATTATATGCAAAACATTCTTATATAGTTATTCTAGTTATAAGCACTTAGTTTTAATAGCACGTTTAGGGAATTGGGCGATGTAAATAATTATTCATTTTGTAAAAAAAAAATGGTGCTATTAATAATGTTAAGATACCTGCTATTTATTCAGTAAGATCCTTCATTGCGTCTGTATGAACTTCCTAGATCCATCAATCCCACACATTTTCTCAGAAATTAAATAACAAATAACAAACGCGAAGAAATATCACGGAGAATATATTTTGTGCAAATTGTCAAAGGCATTATTTCTACCCACTGGCTCAAATGCGCTGAAATGCTTATGATCATTAGATCATCAAGTTGGCGAATACTTTAAAGTAAATATGAAGCTTGTTGTTGCTTTTGTTGCCTTTATGATAAAGTAATTTTAACACCCAGAGTGAAGACATCACGTCCATTGAAGCTGGTTGTTGAGTTTATTAATATTACACACACACACACATTGGCTGGCTGGTTAGTTATTGTTGTTGTTATTGTTATTATTGGCACATGCTGTTGTTTTGTTGTTGTTGTTATTATGTTGTTGTTGGCTATTGCTGGCCATTATTGTCATTGCTGGTTGCTGGTTGAGTTAATATTGTTGTTATGAGCTGTTGGCTGGTCATTGGTTATTATTGGTTATATGGTTACATGATGTCATTATTGTCATTGCTATTGACAGTGCCACACACACACACACACACACACATGGCTGGCTGCTGCTGCTGAGGAGCTATTGCCACATTGACATGGTTACTGGAGCTATTACGGCCATTACACATGTTGCTTGGCTTATTGTTGTTTCTGTTGAGCTGGCCATTGCTGGTTGGCTGCTGGCTACTGGTTGGCTGATGTGGCTGGCTGGCCATTGGCTGGCCACACACATGGAGCTGTTATTGGCTGGCCATTGGCTGGTTATTGGTTGTTGGAAGAGCTATTATTTGTTGGCTGGTTGGTTATTATTATTGGCTACTGTATTGTATTGGCTGGTTGGTTACTGTTGAGCTGACACAGCTGATGTTGGCCATATTACATATTACATATACATATACATATACATATATACATATATATTATATATTATGAGCGTTGTTATATTATTACATATATATATATATATATGAAGAAAGAAATAGCATATACATATGAGTGTTATACATACATACATATTATACATATATTATATATATTAGTTAGCATATAGTTATACAGATATATATATATACATATATATATTAGTTATATATATATACATATTATTACATACATATTATGGAAAGAGTTATTATATATACATATATATACATATATATACATATGCGTGTGTGTGTGTGTGCAAAAACCTCAACCTTGAGTTTCTAAATTCCTCTGTACTTTTCGCAACAGCTTTCTTTCAAGATACCTAATATTTCTTAACAATCCAACTAAACGCATCAACTAACCAACTGCACCCGTCACATCTCAATTTCTTGCCAAATCACACGTTGTGGGGTGCCAGTATCCCAAGTTTCTTCTAATAACCTAGGTAGAGTTCTGGGACTTCTCCGTTTTCTATGATAAAGAAGTATGCTACTATACGTTGGTTCCTCTCTTACACCATGTAATTATTCAGAAGTATTCAACGCATGCCGCTCTGTCTAACTTCAAAATGCTTCCATTCATTAAGTAGAATCTTTCAACGTCCCACTAATGCCTTTAACCAAAATGGACGAATTGTACTGATAGTTCGATTTCTTCTCACAAGACTGTCAAAAATGTTATCATAACACATATATATATGCGCCAGAGCATCGGTTAGTCCAAAACACAAAAAATTGAGAAATTAATGTTTTTGATACTAGTTTTAAAATTCCATGGTTTATTAATTTAATTAGAATAGTGTATAATGTCTTTTTCGAGGTGTAACTCAAAAAACAAGATATGTACAGGATTGTAAATAAAACGTAGTTATTGAAATAATGACAGCATCTTTAAAAAATTTTAGGATCTATACCTTTGAAGCTGAAAAGATAAGAATATTACTGTCAAATTAATATTGATAAAAGGTGGACTTGATTTACAATGGTTTGAAATATTATACAATATATTCCAGTTTATTAAAAAGTTGGCTGTTCAACCTTAGGAAAAAGTAACTTCAACGAGTAACCTTTAATAACTAAGAAGATTATTATTTATTTCATCAAATTTCCAAAAATCAGAAAAATCAAAAATGGACTTAACCTGCATTGGTTCTGAGCGGTCACGATATATATAGTGTGTGTGTGTTGGAAGTCTTGTATTAAAACAACAAAAATATTTTAAAATTATTTAAAACGAAAACCAACTGGCAAAAATAATATCGTTAAAAATAACCAAAAAGATTTAATATTATCATAGCAAACTATAAAATCAACCAAAAAATTTTTAAAATAATAATAAAGCACCTAAAATTAAAACTCAGAAACCTCAATATCAATAATACACACTAATTGAGCAAGAAAGAAATATTGAAAAGCAAAGTAAGATAAAAGTAAAAAAATTTAGAAAAATAGAGAAAATGTAATCAATACTGTTCATACTACTTGGAACTGAATAAGTGTGTTTATACTAGAGAGATCAAACTATCTGTTTTAGTAAATTATATAACGAAAGATGTATAACCAAAATCAAAATAGATTTCAACATGTGAAAAAGAGAAAGAGGGTAAACATAGAAACATGATCAATTACATTAAAAAATAAACAACGCTTTATAATCTAAAAATGTAACATTAATCATTTTAATTATAAGGAATTCATATTAATTAACTACAATACACTAGGCACCATGGTAAGCTAAATCTCAAACACAATGAATTATGGAACCATCTTGTAACCTATAAAGATACGTCAATAGTTACAAAACGAGTTAACAAGTTTACGCTAAAATCAGCTCTAGCGAGTGAAATTTATATATATATATATATATATATATATATATATATATATATATATATATATATATATATATATATATATATTAAAAAATATTTCATTCATTT
>BMAW01086271.1:235763-249297 GCA_019974015.1 Nephila pilipes
ATGTTTGAGATTGCTTACCTTAGTGCTATTATTATTGTATTAATTAATATAATTCCTTATAATTAAAAAATATTAATTAATGTTACATTTTTAAGATTATATAAGCGTTGTGTTGTATTTTTAAATGTAATTGATCATGTTTCTATGTTTACCCTCTTTCTCTTTTCCTGTGGTTGAAATCTGAATTTTGATTTTTGGTTTATTACCATCTTTCTGTTATGTAATTTACTAAAAACGGGATAGTTTGATCTGTGCTCCTAGTATAAACACACATTATTCAGTTCCAAAGTATGAAACAGTATTGATTACATTATTTCTCTATTTTTCTAAATTTTTTTACTTTTATCTTACTTTGCTTTTTCTAATATTTCTTTCTTGCTCAATTAGTGTGTAATGATATTGAGGGTTTCTGAGTTTTAAATTTTAGATTGCTTTATTATTATTTTAAAAATTTTTTGGTTGATTTTTATAAGTTTTGCTTATGATAATATTTTAAATTGACTTTTGGTTATTTTTTAACGATATTATTTTTTGCCCAGTTGGTTTCGTTTTAAATAATTTTAAAATATTTTGTGTTTTTAATACAAGATCCAGCTTCACACACACACACACACATATATATATATGAGCCGCTCAGAAGCCAATGCGGTTAAGTCCATTTTTTGATATTTTCTGATTTTTGGAAATTTTGATGAAATAAATAATAATCTTCTTAGTTATTAAAGGATTTACTCGTTGGTTACTTTTTTCTAGGTTAGACAGCCCTTTTTTTAATAGCTTCTGAATATATTGTATAATAATTTCAGAAGCCATTGTGAATAAGTCCACCTTTTATCAATATTGTTTTACATAAATTTCTTATCTTTTTCAGCTGCCAAAAGGTATAAGTCCTAAAATTTTTAAGATGCTGTCATTATTTCAATAAATACTTACGTTTTTATTTACACATCCTGTACATATCTTGTTTTTTTGCAGAGTTTACACCTCGAAAAAAGACATTATACACTTTTCTAATTAAATTAATAAACCAAGAATTTTAAAAACTAATGTATCAAAAAACATTAATTTTCTCAATTTTTGTGTTTTGGACTTAACCGCATTGGCTTCTGAGCGGCTCATATATATATGTGTGTGTATATGTAACATTTTTGACGAATCTTGTGAGAAGAAATCAGAACTATAATTACAATTCGTCCATTTTGGTTAAAGGCATTTAAAGTGAGGACGTTGAAAAAGATTTGTAATGAATGGAAGCATTTTGAAGTTAAGGCAGAGCGGCATGCGTTGAATAGCTACCAGATAATTACATAAGATTGTAAGAGAGGAACCAACGTATAGTGTATACTTCTTTATCATAGAAAACGGAGAAGTCCCAGAACTCTACCTAGGTTAACATTAGAAGAAACTTGGGATACTAACACCTAACGTATGATTTAGCAAAGTGAATGTGACAGGTGCAGTTAGTTAGTTGATGCATTTAATTGGGTGTTAAAAATAATAGAGTATCTTGAAAAAGAGAAAGCTATTTACGAAAAAGTACAGAAGGTGAAAACTCAAGTTCATCAGTTTTACACACACACACACACACACACACACATATATATATATATATATATATATATATATATATATATATATATATATGAGTGTTGTGTGTGTGTGTGTACATATACTTCTGGGTGTTAAAATTACTTTATCATAAAGGCAACAAGCAACAACAAGCTTCATATTTACTTTAAATGTATAACTTGATGATCTATTCAAATCATAAGCATTTCAGCGCATTTGAGCCAAGTGGGTAGAAATAATGCCTTTGACAATTTGCACAAATATATTCTCCGTGATATTTCTTCCCGCGTTTGTTGTTGTTATTTAATTTCTGAGAAAATGTGGGATTGATGGATCTAGGAGATTCATACAGACCGCAATGAAGGATCTTACTGAATAAATAGCAGGTATCTTAACATTATTAATATTAGCACCATTTTTTTACAAAATGAATAATTATTTACATCGCCCAATTCCCTAAACGTGCTATTATTCTGAAGATGCTTATAACTAAATTAATATAGAATGTTTTGCATATAATAGAATAATTATTAGGTTCTTTTTCTACATATATAGTGGTACATCTATGCAGGAGATAGTATATATATATATATATATATATATATATATATATATATACTATTACATTTCGAACACTCATTATACAGTGGCTTTAATACGTATATTACAAATGCAGGAAAATCATTATAAAGTATTGTACAAGACACTGTAGATAAATTTAACTGTACTTCAATAATTAAAAACTGTTCAGAAATTATTCATAAAAACAAAGAAATTTACTCAATTCATAGCTATGATTTTGAACATTAGTTTAATTCATTAAATGCAAATGATAAGGTCAGGGTACTTTTAACTATTTGTTAGGATTATAAAATTAATAAATTTATTTCTAATGAAACATTTAGCTATTTTATTAATTTAGTTCTTGAAGAAATGTATTCTAAATTAAGTGGTAAACATAAGAACGAATTATAGGTATACCACAATGAAGACCAGCTAGTAAAAGTGTTACTAATGCTTGTCATATCATTAAACACAGAACTAAATAAATATAAATAATGCATTGCAATCAAGTATAGAGATGACCCTATTATATTTCAATATAATTTTAATCCTGAAATAAGTATATTTATTCGTATTTAAATTTAATTCACTGCAAGGTATGCTTCTGATTGATTTTCTCGAACGTGGTGCCACAATAAACTCTGAGCGGTACTGTCAAACTTAGCGCAACCTTAGGACAGCGGTTTAAAACAAGCGCCGAGGAAAGTTGACGTCCAAAATTTTGTTTTTGCACGACAATGCCCACCTCCCACGGCAAACCGCGCTCAAGAACCCCTTAATTCATTCAAATTCCCTCATCCGCCCTATAGTCCCGATCTTGCACCTAGTGATTTTTACTTGTTGCCAAGAACGAAGAACTGACACAGCACACAGCACTTTGACGACGACAAGGAGCTGAGGGTGCGCGTCACTGAGTGGCTGGGATCGCAGGCGGCAGTATTCTATGAAGAAGGAATTTCAAAGCTTGTCCACCGCTATGATAAGTACTTCAATTTGTCTGGTGACTATGTAGAAAAGTAGAATTTTAGTTGCTCTTTCTGATTTATATAATTTTTTTTTTCTTGTACTTAGTTTCTTTTTAATTCCAAAACGTTCCTTACTTTCTGAATAGCCCTCGTGTGTATATATATACATGTATTGATATATATATATATATACGCAATGTTAAAAATATATGTCTCTCCCTGTATATATATACAAAGAGAGAGAGAATAAGAGTCCTGTCTAACAGTGTAAAACATATTGCAATATTAAATATATTATAAGCCTTTTTTTCATTCAGATTCTGGATTCTTAAGGATTTTCGATATTTATATCTTTTTTCATAATTCTGGTAGTTATCTATATTTTTTCACTTAATTTATTTTCTTTTGGAATTTTCTACCGCTTACAATGTTTTCTTTTTAGTTTAAATATGGATGTTTTTATTTTCATTTTTATGGTTTAGTATATATCTTGGTACTCATAGGTAAAGTAAGTTTTTCTTAATTATTGTTTTAACTTTTAATTTTTAAGACAAGTAATTTAAAAAATAAAATATACATGTAAAATTAGCTGCATTATAATAATACGATATGCTTAGAATTAGTTTCCTTTAATGAATTGAACATATATTATCTCATTATGTACGTTTGTTAAACATTTCTTGTGAGCTCTTAAATGAGTTTGAAATATTCTTTTTGAAATTTTTATTAAAGAATGTTATCAACAAAGATAAGTAATGTTATCTGCTCATTTCCATCTAATTCGTAAAGATTTTAAATAAAAATTAATTAGTGTATTACTTTAATAATTAAAAATATTCCTTTCCTTCCAATAATATTATGAGTTATCAATTTAGAAAAAAATAATTATGTAGTCCTTAAAATTATTTTGAAGCTTAGAATAATACATAAAATACTTATTATATTTCTAATACTTTTCAATATTGCATAAGAAATGTTATTTTGTAGCCGTTGAGAAACATTACATAAACAACAATGCAGACATAATTATCACAAATCCTAAATATGAGACCACTACTCCACAAGATTATGATTAGCGTCAGTGCAACTATCGGATTTTTTTCCATTGCCTTAAAAATGCACATATGTAAAGCAAAAACCTAATATATAATTATAAAGGAACATTTTCGGTGCTTTAATTTTTTTTTTTTTGTATTGAAATGTGCAATCCCTGCAATTTTCTAAATACCACTTTTGAAAGTTTTAATTAATCTAAATTCACAAATCATTAACGATTATTTGTTATTTGAGTCAAACATTTGTCCTAACTTTAATAAAAAGTTTGTTTATTTTAGAATAAATTGTAATTCATTTTGTATTTCTCTAGTGAATCTAATAAAAAAACATTTACTGTATCGTTTTTTTTATATATAAATTCAACCCCTAAAACGTTTATATAATATATATATATATATATATATATTACATGCCAACTTGATCTCAAAACAAAACTGTAACCTATTAAAACAAGGCTAAGCATAAAAAAATAAGCCAATATCCGAAACAAGAAAAACAACCCCGATTTTTTAAAAACCTTTTTGTTATTTCCTTTTTTTAAAAGTATTCTTAACAATAAAATAAGCTAATAGAGAAACAGGTGTAGTTAAATTCTAGTTCGGACATTCAATATAATATGCTGAAACTAATCCTGTGTAGTATTTTCACATAGCCGGT
This sequence comes from Nephila pilipes, assembly GCA_019974015.1. Taxonomy (NCBI): domain Eukaryota; kingdom Metazoa; phylum Arthropoda; class Arachnida; order Araneae; family Nephilidae; genus Nephila; species Nephila pilipes. The sequence continues at coordinate 240,575 of BMAW01086271.1, forward strand.
ATTAGATCTTTTCTGCATGACAGTTTCGTAAGCATAGCGGAGAAAACTAGCGTTGTAAGTGGTTTCATTAGTAGAAAACACAGACTCTCTTGGATGTTCGCTAGTGTGTGTAAATACTAAGTTAACAGCGATACATAGAACTATCCATTTTAATCTACGACACGGTAATAAACTTCGGATAAGTTATATCAAACGCGCAAAATTAAAGTACAGGTTTCGGATAACAAAGTTGGATCCTATGTAGAGGAACATTAAATAAAACATGAAATATGCTTCACGAATGATGAGAAACTTATAGAGTTAACACGTTTAGTTGTATTATATTTATAGAAGAAACTTTTATCTACAATAACTGAAACAAATTTATAATAAAGAACTTCTAATATGAAAGGTACTTGAACTATCTAATCATATTTAAAATTTTGTATTTTGAAATAGGCTGAGTTATCCAGAATGTTTCAGCTGACGCTGTTTCAAAAGAATTGATACATTAACCTTGAAAATAAACGGAAGGAGTTTCAAATATTAGAATTAAAATTTCATATCTATTTATATTTACATGCATGCAGTTGCAGGCAACATTTAATTATTTCTCATTCAGTTATCAGTAACATTTCTAACAATTACCCTTTCGGTGAAACTCACCATTTTTCATTTAGCATAGATTGAAATAAAAATGTACGCAGAATAATTTTAAAATATTATTTTTAAACATATTATTCTTAAGAATATTATCGTCAGCGTATTAGCTTTAGTATATTTTCTATAATTTATATAGTATTTATTTCTTATAAAAACAAATTAATTTCCTTTTTAAAATGCAGCAAATTAAATTCTACACATTGTGATAAATTATAGTCTATAGCAGCTTATAAGAAGAAGAAACTAAATCATTTAAGATTTCAGCTAAAAATTAGTTGATGGAACTCGAAACAACTATTCGTAGTTCAATTTGTTGCAGCATAATCTAAACGCTACTTAAATGTGACGTTTATACCTAAATTGCTGACATTCCATTAAACTAATAGGTTTGTCAAAAGCTCACATAATGCTTCCAAATCTGTTGCGTAATTAGTCGCAGGGTGCACTGAGTATACTTAAGTTCAAATTCGATGCCTTTTTAGCACTTTCGCTAAATGTCTGTTGCGGTCACATGTGCTAAGTAGCGGGACAAGAGATTAGGAAAATTCTTAAGATTACGTTGTTTGTTTCTAGGCTTATTGTCTAAGAAGAAAATTCTGCATTCTATACATTATATAAGATCTTATGCACAAAAATAGTATCTAAAATAAATAATCTTTACGTAAGTCAAACCTTATATTTCTTTATTTAAAAAGAAGTGTGTGATCATTTTATAATGTGTTTATCTACTTAATAAATTAATGTAAAATTTATGTTGTAATTTATTTATCTGTTTCTATATCGAAATGTTACTATATATTAAATAATTTATATTTATGACTAGTACTTTCTGATGAGTCGCCAGAGTAACATGTGTTCTGTCATTATAGTGATGCCCTGTGATGTGCTTGCTATTGATCATAATGAGGCCTCTTTTCTTTAAGTACTTGGCTTAAATCATCCATTTTCTGACTTTATCTTTACGAACTGAGCTTTTCATCAGGTTTCAAAGTCTCGTAACGAGTTGATTCTTCGACATCCCGTCATATAAACATCATTATCTACTTCAGGCTTAATCTCGACTGATTGTCCGGGTTCTTTGAGGATACCCTTTCCTTTAGGATGAGTGTGTGATCTCGTAGGTAAACCACTTTTAATCACCAATTGTGATCCAGTTCAAAAAGAGATCCTTTTCGTTCCGATCAAGCAGAAATGTTCATATGATGATTCGATTAAATTTTTTTTTTACTCAACGCCTAAGACATCAATCTGATATATTTATAAATAAATTTTAGAAACAACGAAAAATGTTATGTAAATTAAATATTGTTAAATGTATGAAATATACTTTATTTTCTAACCTTTCCCAAACTGACAGGACTTTCCGGTACATCTAATGTACAAGACAATTGCATATTTTTTTAAAGCATATTTCCTTAAAAAAAATTCTGTTCACATCTTCTTACAGTACACTTTGTATAATTCGAATGACATTTTTTTCTCAAATTTTGTTCCCAATCTAACTATTAATAATTAATGTTAAAAAACATTAATAATGAAAAATAAAAATAAACACTTTCTTGATTGAAAAATTAATATGTGATTTAAATTAAAACTAGACTAAAGAAAATAAAAGCATTGGTATCTAATAAATGCATTTTATTTAATGCTTTTTAAAAAAAAGCATTGTTTTTTTAATTTAGGATATTTAAAACAAATACGCATGATTTTAAATTAGAGCATCCACAGCACAAATCTACAGTAAATTTATAATTACTGTAACACAAAATCGTCTAAAATTTCACATCTTATCTAAAAACTAGTTATTACTCCATGTAGAATATCTCAATATCCCTAATAACATATTATTTTTAAATATAAACATCAAAATATGTTGACAATTGGTAAACATCAGACATGATATGTTAAGAATATTGTTTTATAAGTAATATCCCCATGGCCAAAACTTTTGAACTTGTTTTACCCGATTATAGATACCCTTGTTGTTCTTAATAACTACATATAGCCTCTGTGTAGTTTATTATTTACTTTTTGGTATAGTCTTTAATTCCTTTCTTACATTTGTGACAACGTGTGACAAACTAATACACACGTAGGAGACTTCCAGTAGTTGTTGCTGGCACCAGGTCTTATTGACAGCTTTCAACTCGTCGCCAAAAAGAAAATTATATCTTTTAAAGTGCTCTTTCATTTTTGATAACAGGTGAAAATGGCAAAGGATGCAAGGGTGGGTGTTACGGCGTCTGGTGGGTTGAAACTCATCTTCCTCATCATCATGTTTATCACTTTCGGTTCTCAGCACGTGAACCAGGAAACAAATGCATTACTTAGAGGACAAACGTAACTTTTAGTTGCAACGGGATTTTTGAAAATTGGGAATTTGATATCGATAAAAAGTAATGGTAATACTTTTCAATCAAGCACACATCTTAACAATACTCATTTAAATAACCTCTAGTAGTACATAGGTAAATCGCAAGTCTTCCCTTAAATAACACCTGAAATTTCTCTTTATAACTTTATATTTCAGTTTCTAAATATTTTCTAATCAAATCTATAGTAATTATCAAATGAAGTAAACTTTAGAAGTGATGTCAATAGACATAATTAAGCCGTATAAAAGAGAGATTTAAATTGGATAATAAAATTATAGTAGTAGGAAGGGTGCTAGTGTGAATTTTGAGGGAATCTTCTTGCGTGTATATGTGATTTGTTGAGATTAGGACCCAACGCTTACACGTTGGCTGACTGATTGCATATTTGAAGGATGTAGTCGTCTCGTATTGCAATATGCGTGTTCTCTAACATATTATAGAAGTTGTTAGTACTCTCGAAAAAAGTCTTGTTTCTGGTTGATAGCATCCGCCTAATAAGAGGGTTAATAAACGCTATTTTAAAATATAATTGGCTGTTTTAATTACGTAGTCCATGGTATTCAACTAAGTTAAAATTTAGATTTTGTTATTAGTGTAACATTTAAGATGATATAGGAGATGTAATAAAGGGGTTATGTCACAGGGTGTTGATAAAAAAATATCTGGAATTTTAAGAGCTGCTGTTACAAAATTAAGGAAATTACAGCCATTTAAGACAAGCTAAATCACAAATTACTCTTTAAAGCTTATAAAATTTAATATATTTAATGTGACTACCCACATAAAGTTATGCGAACGCTATTCAGTGAGTAATATAATTCATTTCACTCATTTTTCAGCATTTTCGATGTTACAATTTGAATGACTGTAGCTCTTTATGCTTTCAGTTCGTTGTTGTTCTCCTGAAGTGGCAGAAAAAACACTTTACTCTTATGAGGTCTAAAAGAATAAAAATTGTAGGTAGTTATATCACAGCTTCAAGTGGATCACTGATTAGTCATCTGTTCTGAACCAATACACCTTATTGAGCCATTCAATATCTTTCGCAATTCCAGTCGTGGTTACATTGATTATCCATTGTTTTATTTATTTTAAGGTTTATTTTTAAACTAATTTGTGCTCAAAAGGATTGTAACTTCTTTAGTTTTGTAGTTATTGCTCCTCTAAGTTTTTTGTAAGCACAATGTATTAAAGCTTCAGGAAATTACCTGAAAATAATACTATAACATTTTTTTGGTGTTTATTGGCCCATAATAAATTTGTTCACTTACATATTGACTTTGTTTTATTCATTTAAGCTTTCTTTAAGAACCATTAATGATTTCGTTTTAAACTATTGGAACAAATAATAAAATCTTTAACATTAAATATCTGAGCATTTATATAATTATTTAAATGCAATTATTTTTGGCTTGTTTCCTTGTTTTATTCAGGAACTAATCTGAAATCAGACACTACTTGGAACTATTTAAGAACTTCAGAACCATCACAAAATGCTCTTATCCACCATTTCACATCCAAATCCAAAGATAATTCAATTGCGGAATCATTGAGTAAGGGAGTTTAATTAGCTAGAGCGATTCTTTCATTAATTCTTATCATCCAGGCAAATGGAACGCGATGAGATGTTTGAAACGCCAGCTAACTTCATGCTTGTGTTTGATAGGTATTTAAATGTTTCTCGTCGTGGCTGTGATCAAGGGACTGGAATACAAATGATAAAATCAATTGAAGAGGTCTTTAATGATGCACACATTGATCGCGTGAGTAAAGTTAACTTTCGTACGCAATCTCCGAATCTCTTCTCTACAAGAATTGACTGCAATTTGAAGTAATTGGTACTTTCACCAAGTTAACGATACATGATAATGAATAATACTTTCGTGTGTAGATATTAGCGAGAAGTAAGATATTCGTGTTGCATTTAACTTTACGCTATTTTAGAGGTATTCATTTCGATAAAATACTAATAATGTTTATGGTTTTAATTAATATTTGTGATAACTTCTTAGGTATTATAAAAATGAGATCTTTGGATGCATTAAAATAAAATAGTCTATTGTACAATTTTAATTGACTTACTTGGTTGTCACTAAATACCTCGTTTACATACTGTACGGATATTAAAAGCAGTTAAGATAAGAACAATTACTACAGGAATTTGAAGTAATATTTACTAAGATAACCTTTATAATTTATATTCAATTAAACCCTATTTATTTAGTGTATTTCTAATGATTATGCAAACATTATTACTAATGATACTACATCTCTTAATTTGAAACTGACTCTCTCATATTTTTTTCTTTTTAATTAACCTCTGGGATTGCTTTATTAAAATATTTTCTACGAGAACCTCACCTTGTAAAAGAACCATGATATATTCAAATGAGCCATACTATTTAAGAAAAAGTATAGAGAATAGAATGGAGGAGAGAAGTAGCAATTAGAGGGTTTAATAGGAGGGTTACTGAAGTTAGAAAAACTGGAAGAATATATTCAGAGCTTGTGTACCTGACTCGAGTCCCCTTATTAGAGGGCTAATGCATATAGTTCGCAAGATATGTATATATTCTTGTCTTTATTATAATTATTGTTAGGAACGAGATAGGTAAACTGCTGAAATATTTAATACATTTTTTATGATTGATCATTTAAATATTTGAATAGATTGGTTGACCTGATCTATATTAGTTATGTTTCTCATTCTCAATGAAACAAATTCGTCTCAAATTATAAATTTTTTTTTTGTAGAACCATTTCTGGAATCATATAATTTTTATAATCGCAGCTTACCTCACACTCTTAAAAATTTATTTAAAAACTTTATACGATTAATTACTTTATTATATTTTTAGAAACTTAAAATTTGAATTTTTAAATTAATATTTTTATAAATATTACGGATTATAAGACTACCATATTGTATCAGACTTCTTTTAATTCTTAAATTTAATTCAGTAATTCTTTAGAATATGGACTGTAAGACACTGTTTTCACTTATTTGATTATTTGATTTATTTTCTTTTGTAGATACCTCTCTTTCGTTCTTTAATCTTTTCGAAAAACACTATTTTTTCTAATTTAACTAAATCCCATTATCAACAGAATATACTTTTTTCTTCACAAATAAGTTCTGAAGAGATGTTTAACTCTTGTTTACTTCCTTTCTTCTATTGAAATATATCACGGTTATTGTCAGTGTTTAGTTGACAAACCACGATATATGCCACTGCTATTGGTAAGTATAGTAATTTTTCTTTCTATATATTTTACTTTCTAGTGACATTTTGATGAATGAACTTAATGCCTCAGGTAACTTGAAGGAAAACTTAGATATTTTTAGGATGTGTTTTCACCGCTTGTAAGGTTTTATCAGAATATAACTGAAAATACAATATGAGAAAAGCGATATGTCTTCATCTGTAACTGTAATTTTGTTGACAATAACATTCGGATGCTTACTGGAATCGAAACAAAGATAAGAAAATGTAACTAAAATTAAAAAAAAACAATACTGAATCAACAGGCGTTCTTTGAAAACGATCGAAATTACAGATATTCTACCACTAATTAGCTCAAAGACATTATTTGTATTAAAATAAAATACACGAATTCTCTTACTGGATCTCCTCTTCAAGAATGAATAAGAGGTACAATAATTAATAAAAAATTGAATTCATATGTTTAAATGAATAATACACATATGAAGAATCATAACAATAAGCACGCTGATTATTGTAATTTATTGAGAAAAAATGTGTCAATTTTAACAGATTTTATTAACATAAGTGAATTACTTTTTTATTTCATTATTAATTAACTATCAGTCACATGAGTTTGAAAGTCTATGCCTAGTAGTAACTTTTGTTAAAAAGTTGCAATTTGTTATTTTAACCATGCACATTTGTCTAATAAATGCAATATACTGTCTTTCTAAGACAAATCCATGCATTATTCATTTTAATCTCTTTTACTTTTTTTCAAATAAAATAATATATTTTTAGAACAAAAGTTAACATAACTAAACAACGATTACAACATGTTAAGATTCTTTTTCATATTTCATATACAATTGTCATATTTTTCTCTTGATATTATCTATCAATTTTTAAAAAAGTTAATTATTTATGAATAATTTTGAATATTGTGAATTTTTTCACATGACACCTCTAGGTATCCATTCATAAAGAATATCTGGCAAGTCCATCACCATCACTTTCAAAAACATAACTTATACAAAATGTTCGTCTTTAGATTCATTCTAAAAACTTTTTTCATTACTTTAGATGTAAAGATAGATCTTCATTTCGGTGTACACTTTGTTCGTTATATAATATTTTATTTTAAAACTTCATGATTTTTTTTTTTTCTCTTTTTTAGCAAAGAAGACCTTACGCAGAAAATTTGAAATAAAAATCTTTATGATTTTAAAAAATTGAGAGCATAAACTAACTTTCGCTTAGAAAATTACAATTTGATAAAGTGAAATTCATGGTAAACTCAATTATTATAAAAATATTTCCCGAGTATTGTATACTGTACATTAAGAACGCAGAAGGAGAGAAGGAGAGAGAGAGAGAAAAAGTGCGATTTAATTCTAATAATTTTATTAGTAATCAAAATAGTAATATATTCTTAAAAATCTTTCAAATTACTTTAAAGATTTTATGATGAATGGAATTATAGCTATGAATAAAGCACTTGCTGTAATTTTTAAGGTTCATTTAGAGGTATAGATAAATAATCAAAATTTGCTCTTTAGATTTAGAACTCACTTTTACATTCTATGCTTTATAATTCTAGGAAAGTTTGTATGATCTAGAGATAAAATTTCTGTCTGTGGATATTAAAATGTATTATTTTGAATGTATTGTAAGTCATTCGGCTACCACTCTAAAATTATTATAACAGAAATTTGAAATTTATCTTGAATAATTTGTATACAATGAAAAATAGTCAAATTCTTAAGTATAAGATTAAATCGATTTGAATCCAGATCATATTCCATTTGACAATACAATTCAGATTTCTCATTCATTATTTTAAGGGTAAATTGAGCATGTAAAATGTCTGATGCTTTCATACGATTTCCACTATAATAAATATTTAACAATTTTTTTGATATATAGCTGTTTTTCTTTCTTAATATTCTAATCTATTTTTCCCTCCTTGAATTCCTCAGAATAATAATAAAATCAAAATATAGTACAAAATCTATCCAATTTAACACGAATTCGTTTAATTTTTTGTTAGAATTACCAGAGCTCAGATATAACCATGAAAAAAACAAGCATTTAGGGATTATTCAGACAAATTTATATTGCAATCACGTAAACATATTTTCAGTTGTGTAGTGAACATATGTAGTGGGGTAAAAAATTTGCGTGATCGTTAAATAATGACATCAAAAATATATACATTTTCGTAGTTCCATCTACGAGCAGCATTCGGAGAAGCAATTATGCGATAAAATTGAAAGATCGTTATATTTGTTATTCTATACGTGAAAGTTATTGAAATTAATTAACTTTAAATTGTCTTTTGAGAGTAAGACATACTTCTATATTTAAACTCAGGCAGACATCTGCAAAAAAATAATTATAATTAAATATATATATATATATATATATATGTGTGTGTGTGTGTAATATGTATATATTATATATATATATGTGTGTGTGTGTAATATGTATATATATATAT
>BMAW01086271.1:249697-293697 GCA_019974015.1 Nephila pilipes
GAAAGTAGTGATTTGGTGTATAGCATTCGTGCAATAAATATTTTCGTTGATGTTTAAGGTTATGAATAAAAAAAAATTAAAGAGCTTTTTTAAATAAGAACTCATTAATGCCTTTTATATACGAGTTCTTATTTAAAAAAAATATCATATTCACATAAGCCATTTTTTTCTAAAGTTTACGAAAATATTTATTGCACGAATGCTATACACCAAATCACTACTTTCCTTTTAAGCTATTCAATAAAAAATTTATTTTGCTGATTTTTACTCCTTTCTCCTTTAAATTTTATTTCCAATCTTCCAACAATTTCGCCAGGTGTTGCATGTGTCATTACTGATTTGTTATATATTGGGGTTTGTTTAGTTTTCATTCTGACATGTAGCAAAGAGATTTCGTTTCAATTCGTTCCAATACAAAATAACTTCAATGTTGTCTAAGATGAGATATATGAGTTTCTCAAGGGAAAAAATTCTTAAAATCTGGCAGTTATTGATTTCTTAGAAGATGAAAAGCGAATATTACCGTTTGAAGCCAGCATCTCATCCCAGACATAAGATGTTTGTAAAATAAATTTAGAAATTCGTAATTAAAAAGCAAATTGCTAAAAGTTGTCGCTATAAAGCAAGAAATATTTTTCTTTCCGCGTAATTCTTACGAAGCTTCTTTTGCTGGTATTAGAAACATGTTTCATTGAACATATTTCTGCTATCATCTTTCTAATACAGTAACTAAATCATTAAAACAGAAATGACTGAATTAATATGTTTAATATTTACAAAACTATTTTTTTAAATAAAAGTATGCAACCTACGGTCTTGATAAAGAAGAAGCTGAATAGTCTAATTAAGAGTAGAATGTCTTCGTTTTTGTATGCAATATTTTACATGTCATTTATAATTATTGTATAAATATTATAAAATCATAGATTTGATGTCCATGTTTCATAATTTCGGTGTAAAATCCTCATATAATTTATGAGATTATTTGAATTAAATTTAACAATATCTCTAAATGTTTTACGTGTCTTTGTTAAAGAGTTATCTTCGTTATCTGACAGAGGCTCTGAGTTACGACTTATTCCTCAAATTGATCATGAATTTCTTTCATGCTATTATGACACAATAAAATCAAATGGATGCGATAGCCAATTGGTCACAGTCATGACATTGATTTGTCCAGTCCTGATGTCGCTAAAGAGGCACCGTTTAACTGAATGATGTCCGTAAAATCTGTCGAGCTGTAGTACAGAAATTTGAGAGAGGAAGTTATAGCGGAAAATATAGTATGAGAAAGAGGAGTAGAAAGGGAGAGATCGGAAGTTTTGAAATTAGATGTTCACTTATGCTGAGAAGAAAAAGTAATTTGAGTCAGGGTTATGGTTTGACTCGGACTCCTATTTAAGATCAGTTAAATAAGAATATAATTCTGACAATATTTTCAAAGGCACGCATGAGGTCTGGGTATCATAGTCGTAAAACGCATCTAAGTTTTTGAAAATCTTTAATGAAGAATAAAAATAAGTTTAAAAAGTAACCCTTTGATTTTTAAATTTCTAGTGGTCATGATCGAGAACTTTTGGCCAATGGAGTTTTCGTCTAGTCGTGGGATAGAATCCCGATTTTGTATATATTTTCAAAAAAATGGAGTTTTAAGTTGCAAAAAAATAGTAATTTTATTGCAGAAAAGTAAGTTTTTGTTATTATTATTATTATTATTGAGATTCGTATTATCAAAAGAATGAAATAGTTACAAAATAAATGTTATAGATATAATTTTTACTTTTGGAGTAAGGTTTTCATATTTATTAGTCTGTCATTGGAATTTTAAACATTTTTTTTTCCAATTTGATTATTTTTACCACGTGCGCAAAATTTCTCTAGTTCTATCGTTGATCAATTCTCAAAAATAGATGTACATCTCAAAATTACGATGTTATTTATGATTAAATCAATATTAGTTGTTACCATTTTAAAAAGAGTTAATTTAATAATCTGCAAAAATGATGAAAATTTTGAAAATAATAATAATAAAAAGTATTATGCTCTTAAAAACATTATTATTTCTAAAATTGTGAAATGTCTTAAGTTTCAGCTAAAGTAATGTTTAATTTTTAAACACAGTTACTTTTCTTCTTATTATGTTTTGTAATTTTCTACTTATAAGTCCTGTAAAAATATTTAATTTTAAGAACTTCAATATATTTAATCATAATTAATGCAAGGAAAATTATTTTCAGACATCTGTAAATTTTACGTATTGTCATCAATTTTACTCATTTAGCAACGTACTTAATTATAATAGGATTTCACAAAAATAATGCTTAAGAAGAAGAATGTCAAAAATTCATAAACTATCAATCTTCAAAGATGTTCTTTGTATCTCTGGGATACTTAAATATAAACTTAAATGTAAATAAGGGAAATATGAGGGTTTCATGTATATATAAAATATGTGTTCCTATTTTTAAGATTTTTAGAAACACATTAAAACAGTGCCTCATTCACAAAAATGGAATTTAAAATTTCGAAACTTTATCACAAACTATAAAATACAAATAAAATTCATAATTTAATTAAAGTCACATTTTCTAAAATGCTTAACAAAGTTTTAAGTTTAATTTAAATTTTGGTTTCAAAGTTTTAGAACTTTTAATTTACTGGCATTTGTAAATTACATAATTTTAATAATTTGCTCATCATCGCTGGAATATAAACTAAGTTTCGAATAACATAATTCGATAACAGCTCTAAATTGCAGTTTGACTTTGAAACCGTGAAATATCATTTTGTTAGAGCATCTCGCCAATTCATTTATATAGCGTTCAAATCATTTTAGGGTGTCAATTTCAAAGATCTTATGTAAATACAAATGATGTAAAATTTCAATGGATCACATTTCACGGTTATTCACTTTGCATCTTTACCTCAAACAGAGCCTCTAACACGTTCGCCTGACCAACATGCATTTCATTGGGCCTTAGAGTTACAAATGACCGCTGTACTTAATCAAGATTGTTCGTGGACATTTAGCGCATACTAAATGATAGGTCATTTAAGACTCTGAATACCTATTAAAGGGTAACCATAAATTAAATCCAATTGATGCACCCAATGCGGGGACACCGAATTCGCAATTTGCTAATTATATTAGACGATAAACTATTTCAGAACCCTGTGTAATTGATAATTACGCTTAAACGCTCTTCATATTCCCATATCTCATTATCTAACGGAACGCGACATCCTGTTCAGGAAGAGAAAATGCCGCTGGCAGCCATTTGCTTTGAAACCTTATCTATGATGTGGTTCTCGTTCTATCGAGAACTTCGCAGATGTTTCGTCTTAAGGTGAGTCCCAGAGAATAACATGGCGGAAACTGTTATTCAATAAAACACAGTTAAAGACCACCACGGTATTGCTTATTTGTTTCCATGAATGGACCTCTACCAGATATCTAAATTATTTCTTTCGTATTCGTTTGATTGGGTTTCCATAGATCAGATATTTCCAAGAGAGGGAAATATTATGTGTGATGATACAGTATGGTATACTAATTACTTACTAGTATGCAATAATTCGCTTAATTCTTTTAAGACACTTTATTCTATGATTTAGATATCCTCTTAAATATATGTGCAATAATACCAAAAGTAAACGCTAAGTATTGATACATTAATGGTTTTTTGAAAGAAGCTATTGTGTGTTTTTTGTGTTAGATAATGCACTGTTTTGTAAACATTTCTGAAGTTCTATTCTCTCCTACTTTTTATTCTTCAAATATTTTACACATTACAAATAAATAGTTTTACATTTTAGCACAATGAAACTTTCTTGTATTTAAATATATGGTTTACATTTATGATAATATTATAATTACGAAATTCACACACACATTTTGTGATTTTAACACGATAGTTATGATATCGCGTTTCTTATCCGTATGATAATATCGCCAAACTAACTGCAGCTTAGTATTTCATTTGAAGAAAATTCAATTATAAAAGAATACAGTTAACACAATCATGATAACTATTTCTTATTTAAAACCATGTTTTCAATAAAGTATTCGTTCAATATAACCTTCAAAGTGGCGACTCTATAACTTAATAATGGTTTCTATTGAGAAGTATGTTATATCAATAAAATAATTTTATCGAAGCTCTTCCGTACACGTTCTGTTGAACATTTTCCTAGACTACAGATTACAACTGGAATTTGCGTAGGAATAAATATTTTTTTTAAAATTCCAAGTACTTGTTCCTCATGTTGTATCAAAGGATACTGAGAAATTTATTTAATTTATATTCTGTTCTTTATTTTAAGAAGCTTGCTTTGATAATTTGGTTATTGAAACTGTTTTCATGAATACAAATATTTAAGAATTTTATTCATAAAATGCCCATACTATGGAAAGCAAAGTTTTTTTGGCATGTTTTTATCAGATTTTAAGGCCCCTAAAGATCCATGAACAGAACACTTCATTTTTCAGGGGAAAACTATCTCTTGAAAATGCTATACTTGCAAATCATTGTGGTACCAACTTCTCTTTGTTTTTTCTTGGCAAATCTTCAAGCATTGGGGAAAAACTATACATTTAACTTTTATTTGACTTAGCATATATAGATCTCATGTAACATTTACAAATATATCTAAAAGTCATTTGCTTTAATATTTTGTTTTATGTACTATTTAGGATGGGAGTGATATTTGTTCTTCTTTATAAACTTTGTTATCTAGAACCCTCGTAAAGCTATCTAAAATTACGAATAAAATTTGGAAATTATTGTTAATCAGGTACATCTCTTTTAATCTTTTACGGACTGATGCACAAAAAAAGTAAAACGTTAAAGGAGAATGTGACTTCCTTACATACACTTGAAAGATATTCAAGTACTAAATTTCATGACTTTTTCTTTCAAGTATGTTTTCTGAAAATTATCTTCAGAATATTGATTTCGCTTCTAAAGACCGAATGGTATATGTTTTTAATATAAAGTATACTTGTGTAATCAAATTATTAATGTTATAAGCTTTTCCTTAGATTTTATTAAGCTTTTTTATCTTAGAATGGAGCTACTTTTTTCAATACTTATATGAACTTAATAGCTTCCTCAGTACACCAGACATATTAATTGTACATATATTTTCTTTTTATTTACTTCAACATCGGAGTGTAAATATTTTACTTAAAGGAAAAAATAAATTAATCGCATAAATAAATAATAATTAACTGTATAGCATTAAATTGCAAAAAGAAAATTATTTTATATGTTATACTACTAGAATATAATTCTGTACTTCAAATATATATTTTCTATTTTTTTTTTCAATTTTTATTGCACGACATTATGGAGAATTTAGAAAACATATAGTTAAAAAATTGTTTTACTTTATTTTTCGACTTATTTTGCAAGCTAAAATATTTTTAAAAACTAAAAGAAGAATATGTATGCATAATATTCTTTTTTTCTAAAATGCGTACGACCAGACGAAATTTTTTACTAAAAATATTTACTTGTCTGACATTTTCAATAAGCTGTCACTAGTATTTTTTACAACACTCAGTGTGAAAATATAAATATTTCTCAATCCTGTAAATACAAACAGGATTTTTTTTTATTTTTGCATATTCGCGACTTTCTATATTTATACTCATTTTTTTATGTTTACCTGATGATATTTAAAATTTAGAACGTTATATTCGAGACTTTTTCCCATAATAGTTTCAGCATTTCAATATATTATTACTCATACTACTAGTTAATATTTTGTCAGTTAATAGGAGTTGCTATTTGCTTCTTAAAATCATATCTATGTGGACATCCATTTCTTACATTTTATATTAACTGAAATTTACAATATGTAATCTCTCTATTGCATAAATATTTGATGCAAATTTAAAAAGTTTCTAAATTTTATACCATATATCTTTCATAATATATTAAAAATATTATAAATTATAAGTATTGTAAGGAAAACCAAAACCAAAAAGTCCACTTTCAACTACTGCCTAAAGAACATGTAAATTTAAATTCGAATTGTTTTGCAAATTTTGAAACAAAGCAAATCTATTATTTCTTTTTCTTTTAGTCCAATTGTTAAACAAATCTCGTTGTGTATATAAAACAATATTGAAATACAAAGAGAAGAATTCATTAAGGAGACTTTTGGTATCTTTCAAATAGCCGGAGAACTTAAAATAGTCCAAGCACAATAGAGGCCTTGAAATCCTTTCTAGCGATAAAGTCCTCTCATTACCTGTACATAGATCGCTTTTGAGAAAGATTTTAAAGCGAATAGTGTGGCAAAGAATTCAACTGAAAGAGTGAATTAGAGGTGAAAATAGAAGATCAGGAGATCAACCGTGGAGGGGAAAGGGACGTCAAATCCCTACCCGGCATGCTAAAAGACAGTCCAGATCCGTAATGAGAGAAAATAAGGGGTTGTCTGGTTCCAAACCGGAAATTAAAGTAGTTCGGTTCAAAGCTAGGAAGTAGCAGGCTTTTAGATTGAAAGAATGATCTGAAGTATTGCGAAAAGTTCAAACGAAATAGAATGGAATTTATTTGCGATGAAAATCCAATCAAAAGACGAAGTACAGCGATTATTTTGAAACTTCTTTTAAAAGGTCTAGAAAGTTTACATGCACTTCATGGATCCAATTTAAGTTACCTGAAAGGTGAATATTTTTTAACAAAGAGAATGGAGTCCATATCTTATGAAAAGGGTTCAGATTCCTACTAAATTATTATAATTTATTAATAAAGCTGAAATGTATATATATATATATATATATATATATATATATACGAAAGACTCTGTTAATCAAATAAATTAATAGGATCACAGTCTACACACTGTATCGAAACTTTAATATATTCTGACACAAAAAATATTTTTGTCCTTGGTATTAGTATTATTTATAAAATGAAATGTAATTTTGCAAAATTCTGTATGAAACTAATATATCTTAATTATTTTTGACATTATGTAAAACTTTAGCTTTATATGACCACGCAAATTTCTGTTGAAGTTGGAAATCTAAGTTTTTCTCTAGTGTGCTTCTGTATTTTGTAAATAATGATTATATATTTGTGTGCTAATTTTACATTGGTAAGTATTTCTAAGTTGTTTTACGATTCCTCAGCTTATTATTTATCAAATTAATTTTGCAAATTGGAAAATTTATAATTAGTAAATGTTTCTTTATTAAAGATCAAACTCAAAGTGAATCAAACAATTATTATTAGGAGAAACTAATTCCGATATCAACCTGCTCTTTTTAAGAATCATTTGAAGCTATTCAATAATACCGATACCCAATATTGTAAATTATTATCAGAGTGGTATTTTATGAGATAATAACTCGAAATACTTTTTGTTACAGTTGAAGGCCTGGCTTCAATTTATTTATGGTAAATTCTGGTGGAATTCTAATTCACATAGATTCTATAGTTCTTATGCCCATATGGAGTATGCATTAACTAATTTATATACAGTTGATTTAGTTGAACAAAATTATAAATTCTTCACATATTTACTTAATATTTACCAGATCTCTAATTAAAATAATATTTCTTGCTTGATACCGCAAGATACTAGAATTTCATATTATGATAATGAACTAAGAAGATTTTTTAAAAATTTATCGTTTATTAGATTTATATTTATGATTCTATGAAATTAAATTAAACTTATTACGACTAAATAAAAAGTATTCTTTAAGTATAAATATTATGAATAAAACCAATTTATGATGATTTTGAACAGCTTAAGATGATACAACTGTTTGAAACAGGTAAAATGCTATACACAAAATATAAATTACATGGGTTTTTTTTTTACCTCAATGAATATTTTGTTCAAGTACTTTTTACTCTCATGTAAATAGAGGAAAGGTGATTTTTTACTGAGAAAAATAAAGATTCTTACAGAGATACACATAAAAATAATGTTTTGAGCAGCATTTTTCTTTTCATTTTAACATATTATATTTCAGTAATGTATAACGTATATCTCAAATCTCTTCCAGAAAATTTATTTTGCTTAATTAATCGTAAATACATATTTTTAGAAATTCATTTACAGTTTAATTATGTGGGTAAATTAGTAAATAGGTTACAAAAGCCATAAAAAAAGGAAAATTATGAAATTTGCCAGATAAGCATGTTTATTTCTCTATATTGCTACATTTTAAATTCATCCATATATCCTATCTCTTTATGAACTTTTAATTTTCTAGAACATAAAACATTTTGCACTGTTGTCTCAGCTAGTTATATACTTCAAGTTCATTGTCACCCAAGAGCAGATTAAGCGGAACAAATAGGTGATAATCCCTATAAACTAGGTTTGAGCCATAAGGAATTTGTTGAAGAAGTTATCACCTAAACTCTTCAATTTTCTCCTGGGTAAATAGAGTTGCATAAAGAGTGGTATAGTCGAGCAGGAGCAATATTCATCAAATCAATAGGTGTGGATGTTTCCTTTGAATTCCATCCCGAAGCTCCAAAAGGATATCACAGTTTTACCCCTTATCAGAAAATAAATTCTTGGATTCAGAGTGATCGTGATGAACCAATGTTTCATGCTCGTTAAACTATCCCAGCTACTTATTAACATACTTCAAAATAAGTTATTTCTATTTTTTCAACTCTCATATCGATTTTCAATCTACTTACTGATTTACTCTGGTAATTTGATAAAAGTTAGACAAAGCTTTATTTGTACTAATACAAAATATAGGTAAGCAACTTTATAACTCCACTGATAAAAACGTCTACTTTAAAAATTAAAAAAAAAAAAAAAAAAAAAAAAAACGTAATCTATTTCAAAGGAAAAAAAATTAATTTAGCTTAGCTTAAAAGCGAAACAAAAATGATCATTCTTCCTTACACTCGATAATACATGGACACTCTTAAAAAATATTTCCTCTAATACAGCATTCAAATCTATATGAAGGTGTGTGAGAAAGTAAATCGTATCATTTTTATAATAAATTAAAGTTCGATAAAGAGTTGAAAATGACAGAATGAGAATTACAATTTTACATTCTATATACATATTTTATGTCACTTATATTCATCCATTCTTAAAAATTAATTTATGTACTGGCACACTTAACTGTTATTTGTGTAAAATTTATTCAAAGAAGGTAATTCAATGAAGAAACAGATAAATATTTATCTGATAATTAATTCCATTCATCTATGCATATGACATATTATCGTAAAGTTTTAATTATTACTAAGAAATAACTGAGATACCTAGATAAAATTTATTCTGCTTATTAGTTGATTTTTATGTACTTAATGGTGTAAATTACAACAATTAATGTTGATTTGTTTGATTTCAGGAAGCTATATATTCAAGTAACCCGAAGTATCATACAGTTTATTTATTACTAAAATAATCCAGATCATAATTTTTACTTATTATTCTTAAAACTTCTCTAAATGAAGTCACCATCCAGAGTTATATATTTCTCCCAAAATTTCTTGACTTCCTCCAGAAATTCTTCTACTTTCCGAAGCCGTCACTGTACAACCCAGTAGACTGAACTCTCTCCTTACGATACTGCAGGTTAAATTAATCTATGACTTCCTGAAACCAAATGAATAAATATTAACTGCTGCACTTTGCTATTTTATACACTTAAGGATCAGTTAATATGCAAAATAAAATTTATCCGCATATCTATCTACCTAACCTATTTCTTTGTAATACCTTAAAACTTTATGTGGCCCCATGGTATGTGTGAGTGTGAACGAGAGAAAGATATAATTTTTTTATTGTTGATATTAATGAATAAAGAAGTTTTCAAAAAAACTGGTTTACTTGAAAAATAACCACACTGTTGAAACCATTTGAAATGTGAGAAAATGTGAATCGATGGCCAGATTTAATTATTATTGATTTAATGGGAACAATTAAGAAACCTTTTCAAGAAACTATTAGATTATCTGTCCACGGCATATAATAGTATTGGAGTACATGAAAATATTATATGATTTAACAAGTAATCTTCCGAATTCAATGAACAGTTGATAGCATGATACGATTGGAATTTTTTTTTTTTTTTATAAATTACTATTAATTGCTACTTACATTTTCTTTTTACACGGAAATATTGATAAGGACCCTTTACTTAGCTTTTCAAGTACTTTTTATCGTATCCTAAATTGTTGAATATCAATGATAGCTTATTATACTTGTTCTGCCTTTGTGATACATGTTTTCCATATTTCCTTCATACTCGTATACTCCAATAAAATTTACGGAAGAATGAAACTTATAGAAGTATTTCTGTAACTATTAACTTTTTTCTTATTTCTTCAAAATAAAGTGTATTTCAAAGCACTTGAAATTGGAATTCAATATTAAAAAAAAAAAGAAAAGAACTCTATTTTTTTCTTCTAAAGAGTGGAATGTAATATGTATAAAAATATTTATGGTTATAATAGATTCTGGTTTCCTAAGTTTTCTTGGAATATTCTTGCTAAATTTACCTGATACTATGATTTAAAAAATAAAACTAATGTCTCTTAAATATACAAAAATATCAATTTCTTTAATCTTTTGTAATATAATTTAATATGAATAATAATTGTTGTAGTAGTACTACCGTTTTAAATAATATTAATGATATTACACAAAATTATGCAGGTGTTAATAAGAACCCATATTTAAAACAAATAATTTGTAATTTTTAATACCATTGTGTTAAGTTCAAGTAAATAATATTTCTTTCCTCGTGATTCTGTACAGCTCAATTTTTTTTTTTTCAAATCTTCTCAAAATACAACACGAAATAATAAAAAAAAAGTATAATAAAAATTATAATACATCTTAAAATCATAATTATTTCAATCTTTAAAAAGCCTTTTCTTAAATTGGAAAATATGATTTTCAAATGATCAAGGTTTATATTTAATTTTCATTATTAAGTAAATTTAGATATTTCTACAATTGCACTTACTTCTTGTTTGATGATAAAAATGATTGCTCAGAATCAATAAATTATTACTATTTGTTCATTTATTCGCTTTGGAAATAATGTGTATCAGAAGGTCATTTTTTCTTAAATGATCTGGATGGCCAAGTAGAGAAATATCAAACAACATAAATTATAATAATCATTTTTATCTTGATGTAATTTACTTAATTTCATATCCTTTATTAAGAATTTCAATCTTTTTTGCAATTTATAACCCATTTAGCAGATCTTTATTTTCAAAAATATTGTTTACGTCCTTCTCATCCTAAGAACATGTCACAATAGTTTTTTCAGTCGATGAGATCTTATTTGGCATCTTAAGAGCAGGTTTACTAGAAGCAATCTATAATTTTGATTGTTTCTCGATATTCTGTACGTAAGAATGTTTCAATTCTTATTAATAGCGACAGCTTGACGCAAAAAGACGACGACAATATTTCGTGGCAGCAATCAAGCTTTGATTTGGAAACAAACGATACCAAATCCAAGCAAACATTGATCTAAACAATTTTTGGTACCTATTATTAGATAGCAGCGTATAATGGTAACATCAACTTGTCTTAGCAAAGCCATCTGTCGCCACAACAGGTTCATTCTGAACCGTCTTCGTATGTCTAAGACTAATCTGTGATTGCATTTGTTCTTTGTATGAGAGCAGCAAATTGAGCTAAACATACTTCTGATAATGGGCATCCTTTTCAAACAGTTTGGCATGATTAAAAATTTTATCTTACTTTGTTAAAAATTTAAGATATGGTTTTGGCAAATTTTCAGTATCAACAAAATGTTATTTGATAGGGTACAGTTGGATTGCTCAAATTATTCATTATTCTGATTTATAATGTGAAAATACGTGGTACCAAAAAATCATCAAAGTATTCAATTGTTATTATATTTTTTAATAGCTTAACATATAAATATGGCAGGTAAATTTTAGGTCTTATTTGCTTCTTCAGAATATATTTATGGAACCAATATGCAGTTCTAATTATTAAGATTTTGTGTCGAGTATATAAAGGTAAAGAAAGACACAACTACCACGACTCCATTAGAAATCGTCTAATCAAGCTACATGACAGTCGTAAGGAAAACGTTAATTATTATATTTCATTTTAATTCTTTCAAATTCATATAAGCGTGAACTGATTTAAAACCATGAATTACTTATTATATCTTGCCTGTCTATCCCCCTCTCGGTAAGTTCTTTTTATGTCAACATTCAAATTGAGAGAATTTCTGCATCAAGTTTCCTTTAATTTTTTTATATTGTTATAGTTATCAATATTCATTCATAATTATTAATTATTCATTGCTATTATTGAATTCATTGAGAACTTAGAGGAATGGCATTTCTGAAAAGCTTTAGCAGAAAAAATGGTGCAGTGATTTGAATAAAGAATCCAAACGAAAACTGAAAATGGTAAACCCTGAAGTTACTGAAAGGGGATGAACACTATTAAATACCTTTTATAATGTGATAGATAATAAAACCCTAACCTACACCATATATAATAATAGACGTCCCAATTTTAGAAGACTTCCAGAAAAATAAGATGTACAAGACTTCCCCAAACTGACTTATTTGGGATAAAATTTGTCTTCTTTCATGAAGTTAAAAATATCTGTTATGGATGAAGAAAAAACATAAATTTGTTCAGCAACTGCTTTTAAAAATAGCCAAGAGTTTTAAGTCTTACATTTAATCATTTGATTTTCCCATACAATCTGTGGATGAGTTTTGGCACAAGTTATATTTAAACTTTGAAAACTTCTGCACATATACTAATTTTGACTTAATATCAATATCCAGGAGAATTTTCTACGCATAAAAAATATTCTGTGCATAGCTACTGCCAAAACAACAGAAAAATCGTTAGTGATACTAGAGTTAACTTAAGAATATGCTAAAAGAGAAAATAAAAATGACAGATATATTTGTATAATTTGATAGCACTTGGTTTACAAGAGGACATACCTCCTAGATCAGTTTTACCCTAGTCATTCATACTTTTATTCAATATGTTGAGGACTTTTTATTAAAGTCGAAATATTATCTGTAATGGAAAATCGTTCAATGTGATTTAGGGAAGGATTTTGAAGATGTGAAAATCCTCAGAATCCTTCCTTAAATCACATTCACATTTGACACAAACATAACAACAAAACATAGAACATTGTGGATCATCAGGTACCATGGAAGTACGAGTAAAAGCAACTCATCACCTTTGGACAAGATCAGAAGAAAAAGGCCTCAGATACACTTCTACACTTTTAGATGAAGACTATAGAGCATTTCAACATTTGACACAGTCCAAGATATATGTTGTTGATGTAACAATAAAAAAAGAAGAAGATATGAATAACGTTAGTACTCGTAAAAGACTTGATACAGCCTATCACAAACATGGGAGAGATTGATATACTAAGGGAACAATACTTGTTTGTAAAGCTCCTGACAATCTGAAAGATGAAAAATAAATAAATTGATATAATGATGTGAGAATGCATCTCGCAACAGTAAATGTAATGTAATAGAATTAAAACTCCTATATATGCAACATTATACCACAGCATATTCACTAATAAGAAACACACAAAAATATTTTAAATGATCTCTATGCAACAAGAGTTCTTGGTGTTTTATCACACAGCTGTAGTTAACAAAGTAAGCCAAATACCACAACTGAAAATTATTAAAACACTAAATTAAAGAAGTCCATCTGTCAAAAATTGTACCCGTGTTTCAGAGACCGGCATCAAACTTTCTTATGGAGTGTTGCACTTCCTTCAAGATTCAAAATACAAATGAAATATATATATATTCCCTTTAGCCCATATTTTAAGTTTGTTTAGAGTCATGTTACACACACACACACACACACACACATATATATATATATATATATATATATATATATATATATAACATGACACTTAACAAACATGATACATTGGATGATACAAAAATTATAGATCATATTTACAAAAAATGAGTAAGACAGTTTTATATAGTTGTAGTTTAGAAAAAGAATCAAATTAGAACATTAGAGAAAAAAACACATTAACCTGAAGGGAAAGTATCATGTGTATAAATTTGGTTACTTGTAATTTTTAAATTTGCCGAGAAAATTGATTAAAATTGAAATCCACACTTTTCTAACACTTTTTGTAATTTATATACAGTTTATTACATATGCATTTTAAGTATGTTCTTTTTTCATAACTTGTGTATGTGTTTTAGAAAGTAACATTTTAATGTTACATTTTTGTACATTTACACGTATTTTTTTTTTTTTTTTTGAAAATTCATAACTTTTCTAAAAATTCCTTTTCGTATTATATTGTTATGCTTGTATTCATTAGATATCTGTAAATTATGTAAATTTACAGGTATTAGATAAAAACAGATACATTATTATATTGCAGTTTTCTACAGTTACTACTTATCTTCAAAAAATCGTAATTTTTCCATTTGTTTGAAATAACATGTGTACTTTAAGAGTATTCTGTATAATAAGCAGAGTAGAATTAAAGATAAACTTTACATCAAAAACATGCAATAATTTCTTATAAATCGTGGAAATTGAAAACTGTAAAATGTCAACATTTTTTTTTAATGTTGCATACTCTATATTCTTATTTTAGGGTGATCAATTTATTTTCATATTTTTAAAACTAACTCTTGAAGGATACATATTAAATAAACCATGTTGTAATCTTTTGTACGTATTATGTCTGTATTACAATTATAATTTAGATCTTTCAAAGAATAAACGTTTTAAATCAATTTTTCTCCGTGATTGTTGTTAGATCATTATTCATTCAAAAAACAGAGGTTTTATGAACAGCGAATTAAAAACCTGAAATTTTTATTTGGCTATTCTGAATAATATGTTTAGTAAAGATGGGCATGGAATTAGTTCTAAGTTTTGTAGTTAATTTAAGAAAAACATTGATGTCCAAATTTATATAAATTCTTAATGATTTTTCTGAGGAATTTTGAATAAAAATTTATAGAAAATTAAGTACTAGTACGAAAAAGAATCACATGCTTAAATATACTTAGCATATTATGTTATTCTTGTAGAAAAATAATTGATTAGAATATTAATAAGTAAAAACCACCTTAGCTATTTGAAAAAAATTAATGTTTTTTTAAATTAAATTTTAAAAAGATATAATCTAATTCAATTTTTAAACTCAGCTATTTTAATCCATGTGGCATATAATACAATAAAAAATTATTATGATATTAAAAACAAAACTAAAAATGAGAATTTTGTATCGTGTCGCCTTAAATTTTTAATAATTCATATAGGAGAGAAATAGTCAAGATATTAATGAGAGAAATATCATGAAAAAGTAGTTATGATATTAAAAAAATGATAATCTGGAACCGTGTCGTCTTAAACTTTTAATAATTAATGAAAAAAAAGTATTTTAAAAGCGATGAAGCAGTAAAGAATGTGTCTTAGCTATAGTAATTATTAATAGAATTAAATACATAATTTATGTTTGAGAGATGCGCACATAGAGGAAATGGTGCTTTTGAAATTTCAAAAATAATAATAATAATAATAATAAAATAAAAGTGAAACAGAAGAAGCCTCGTCTTTTTACAGAAGTTTACTACTAATTTAAGAAACCCGTAAAAGGCGTTAGGAAATAGGTTACTCCGTTGTCGCTTTCCCCCATAATAAAGATTCCAAGGGATTATGGGAAACGAAACGGGGCTATCTCCAAAGTCCATTCAGAGTACTCGACAGAGCATACTTCAGTAATGTACTGCTAACATAAGGGAACAAGCGATACGCTTTGACTTGACTAGGTCATAAATTCCACTTAGAACCTTACATTTTAGTCCCACGACGTATCAATTCCCTTTCTGAACTAGGAAAAAGACCGTCGTCGTCCTTATAAAGTGGAATTTACTTTACCTCGAATGTCCTTTGAGGATATGAAACCTTGTACTTAAGAATCCTCCGAGTATTCGCTTTATTATTACTTTTACACCTCGGAACATCCTCTCGATTCCCTCTCAAGCGCGTGATTTGGTCTTTGTTGTAGAACAGCTTCATTAAAAGATACCCAAGCTGCGAAAAACACTTCAACACGCTTATCTTTCTTTTTTTTTGCACTTATTGTGTGTTATACTTAACGAATGCTAGATGCATTCAATGGAATTATGCCATGTAGAATGGACCTAAGGGAAAAGACAGGGATTTTCCAGTAATTTATTGAAAGTAAATTGTGATGCTATTTCTCAGTGAGCTATTTTCCTTTAAAAGTCTTATAACGTATAATTCTTTCAAAGACAGGATTATCTGAAAGAGAAAGAACATGTTTGAAAAATAATGAAAATATTGGATTAATCGAAAATAATTTTCTTGATATTAATTAACCAAACAAATTAAAAATTCTTATTTAATTTTATTTCCCATAATGCAAGACAATGAAATATTTCAAAATCTAACTATTTATTATTTCAAATTTAACTATTTTTGATATTTTCCCTTGACATTGTTGTGTTAAATATTTTGATATTATATTTAAAAACCAAAGCTAAGATATTGATTTTCTTTCATATTACTGGTATAAATAAACTAATATTTCTTTTGAAAATGTTAGTTACTTATAAATTACAACACTATATAAAATAATGTCAAAGTGAATTTTTATAAAGTAATTTCATATTTTCAGTGTCATTCCAGTAAATATGTAATGATGAAATTTAAAGGTGCAAAAGCGATTTATGTTTATCCTGCACCAATCAAGGTATAACTATCCTCTAGGCGTTTGAAAGAAAAATAGAAAAAAAAAAAAAAAAACGATAATTGGTTGACCCAAGAAAGATGGTCAAAAGAGTAGAGAAGGATAGATAGGGTATCCCTGGGACGAGTCATCTGTGTTTACCTAAGAAAGTGAAACATGTGGGAAAGGGAAACTATTTCTGGAGTCTCTCGAGGTCATGATGTCCGTACTTACTTAAAGAAGATAAGCCCCTGAGGCTGTGCCATTCCAGAAAGCAATTAGTGAGAAACAAGTGAAATATTTGACGTATTTATAATAAAACACCGTACTATGTTCAAATAATCAAAATTTTGTTTTTATTTTTTCCTGTCAATTAATTTATGAATCTGAGTTTTAATTGTAGTCCACCTAAAATATGTTCTGTATCAGTGATACCTAATAATTTCGATGTGTGTGTGTGTTCAAATAAACTGAAGGGTTTTTTTGAGCATTTTTAGTCTAATAGGATGACAACCTTCTTACAGAATTCTGTTTAGCTTCAGAAATTTGGTTTTTTCCCTACCAAGAACTTTAAAACTGTCTACTAATTTAAGTATTTAACAATGATGAACAGATGTATTCAATCATAACTAATTTTTTCCTCTCCATTTTGTTCAATCTTCTAGAATTCTTTGCAGTTGAAATAAAATGATACATTTAAAATATTTCAAAATACTTTTTACTTCCGTCGTTCAAGAAATATGGCTAATGCGTTTTCAGTCTTCTAAACTTGTGTCTATATTTTGAATCTAAAATCTTAATTACCTAAGCCCAGTTTTAATTTTTTTCTTTCTTTGTTCACTGATTGTGTTACTTTTACATATTCCATAGAGTTATAAGTAAAGTAATTTTTTTTTAATTCTAAGACTTTCGAACTTAAAAATATAAATGACCTGATATTTGAGAATAAATAGATTTTTCTTTTCTTGCTAAGGATCTAATTTCTTTGAAATTTCAATCAATGACTTTTCTTTTCCATATGATTGTTCTTACTGTGACGATAATTTGTCGCATGTTTCCGTATCTTTGATTAGTTTCCCATTGATATCAATGATTTTCTTTTGATTTTTGTTAAATATACTGTAAAATAACTTATTATAGTCACATGTTTGTTTACGTTCTCATTGATACATTTGATAACTTAAGTTCATTTTTTCATATAGCCTTTATCTGTCATTTTTGAAAGAAACAAAAGTAATCACTTATGTTAAAAAGAGAACAATTTGTTTCGTTTGTTAGTTTAATTTATGTCCAATAAAAAGTTGCCCTATGATCTTTAGGTGACGAGTTTTCCGTTTTTAAGGCAAAGTTATACAATGACAATGCCTTAAGTAGCACTTTAGTCTCTTACAAACTAAATTTTTCATATGAATTGCAAAAATGGCTTATCATGTTACTGATGGTTGACAGTTACTTTCTTTAACAAAGCAAGGTGTTATTTACTTATTGTAGAACTATCAATAATTTCGTTACATTTGAAATGAAATGTTTCTTTTTGATTAAGCGGAAGATATATAATTGTTTTTTTTTTTTTTTATCTAAACAAAATTGGAGCGTTACTAAATAACGAGCATCTAACAGAACCAGTCCCTATAAGGCATATATTTAGCCATATTTAAATAAACAAAAAAATATTTCGTTAGACTGATTTTCATTTCATAGTAGAATATTATTGTTTTAAATTCCGTAAAGGAAACTGTTTGTAACGTAAATTATCCTAAATAACATTACTTCATTGATTGATTAGTATCATGACGCTTAAAAGCAACACGAGAGCTATTGGCATTCTAAGAAGGGAAATTTATGTAGAAATGATTGACTGATTGCTTATTAACGTCGCACTTAGAAACTACAAGGGGGCTATTGGTGACGCGTTTCGTAATTTTGAACCTCGGTCAAGGGACGAGAACGACAACCGATCTGGTAAGCCCCTCTCCAAACTTCCACAGCTTACAAACAGGAAGATTTAGGACCACGACAGATTTAACTTGCATCAGTCTCGCTACACTACGGGTCTTTAGTGGCAGCAGGGCTCGGATTAGATAGAAACCATGCCAGCTGCAAGTTCGCGACCATGATCATTTGGCTACCGCTGCCACAGTTCTCGGAGAAACCTTAAATTATCATCAAAATTTAAAGAAAAATTGTTGCACTTTCTAAAATAGAGTAGATTTTGAATAATATTCCAATTATACTTTATTGAAAAAATATTATAAAACATTACCGATGAGCACTATTTATTCTAT
The DNA here is from genome assembly GCA_019974015.1 of Nephila pilipes. NCBI lineage: Eukaryota > Metazoa > Arthropoda > Arachnida > Araneae > Nephilidae > Nephila > Nephila pilipes. The sequence goes on from BMAW01086271.1 coordinate 268,730, forward strand.
TTATAAATAAAAAAGCTTCAAAGGTCAAAATAGATAGACGAACAATTCTGCCAAAATTTTAAGAGATCTTTGATCGAATATATTATTAATATTAACAACTCACTAATAGCTTACATACATATATACATTATGTAATATGAGACCAAAGTTAATATACAAATGAATAGAAAATAAATAAGATGACGAGTGGAAATGTAGCTGAATTAGAAGAAACTTTGATTGGATTAAAAAAATATATTATTATTTTTGTTCAAGATATAATGAAAATCATGAGAATGAATATTTATTCAAAAAAATATTGAATTTTAAAAAATGTATGTAATTACTCTTTATAGTAAAGGGAGTTTCATTATTAAACAGTGCTTAGCAAATTATATTGGATCATATCGAGAAATAAAACACTCATTTTTAGAAACATTTAATTTTTTCCCTTGAACGAGAGGATGATAATCTAAATTACGTTTTATTTATAATTAAGAACCCAAAACGATGTAATAAAAAGATAAATTACATCAATCAACATTTTTAATTCATTTAAGTTTAAAATCTCAATATGTATTTTGAAAGCTTTAACGGTGTTAACATCTCTATCCTGCTGGTTCGAGGATGAAGCTGTCCAGGTTAATAACATTTTTACTCCTAAATAAAGAAATAATTTATTTCAGAGCATAATAACCTTAAAAATTGCTTAACACTTCCTTTATTAGTTTTGACAAATCTAAGTGGGAAATATATGTAACCGTATTATATTTTAATATAGAAGAATCACTCTAAAATATTACTTTATTTTCATCACTAATGATATCTTTCTAAGCTTTTGCAATAATATTTTTTAGAGATATAGATCTGTAATAAAATATATATTTTTATTAGATTTAGATGTGTAATAAAATTTTAGGAGAATTAAATGTGTAATATTGATACATTTTAGAAGATTTTGAAAAATAACACAATATTACTTTTATATATATTAAATAAATCAATAGTAACTAATAAATAACTAATAGTAGGACAATAAGTCATAGAGAAACGAACATATTCATTAAAAATAATGTATAAAAGACAATTATTTTACAAAAATACAATAACTAGCTCAAATCGAGGAACACTGGAGTGAAGAACTTATAATCGTATATTTTTGAAGGAATGCACATTAATTATTTTGCTTGAAAACTAAATTTTCATTAAGACATAAAATTATGTTGTTTTGCACTTGAAACGTTATCTTAATCTTCTTGAAAGGTAAAAAAAACGTATCAATTCAGTTTGATTTCGAATGCCATGTAATAAATCTCCGCTCAAATTCTTTGACTTATTTTTTTTTTCAAAATTGCTTGTGTATAGTCATATTCTTTCGTATAAAGCGTGTTAGTATCTTTACTAGCCTTAAAACATTAGATGTCATCTATCTTATAAGACCCTGAAGGAAAATACTTCAATTTTTCTCGTTTAAGATGGTCATTCTCTTACAAGTTCTTTTCACTCGTGAACAAAAAGACTGTTAGTAGAACAATAAATCACAGAAACTGTATATTTCCTACTGTTATTTTACTATTTCAACCACATTTTTTATCTCTAGTATCTATTTTGGTAGATGATAGGCTACTATCAAATACGTAGGAACTAACTCATCCGTCTTTTGTGAAAGTAATCGCTTGTGTCGCAAGTATCAAGTAATGCTCCTTTAGAAATGTCTTATGATATCCCTAGGGAAAAAATATTTCGTCAAATCAGTCTTTAATCTTGTTTCGGGTGGCGGATTAGGTAGGGATAATTTAATTAGAACTAGAAGGTCGGTTTCTTCATGAGAGTTTCGAAATCGATCTCTTTACTCATTCTATTTGATTCTGAAATTTTCTTTTTCCCTGTCTAGGAAGGAATCATCTACTTTGCGTACATAGTAGAAAGAAGAGGCTGCCAAAAAGTTTTTTTTAATCTATTATTGATGCCGATAAGCTATTTTTTCATAGAAACAAGGCCAATTTGATTAAAGTAGCTGAGAAAGTATTTTTCCAAATAAAAATTTCAGAGCGTTTTGTAAAATGTTACCAATAGAGAAAATAAATTTCATTTCGGACTTAAGCTCAATTCATTTGTATTTTATTTTGCTGATATATATGAAATTAGGGCAACTAATACTTGTTAAAAATTTCTATCTTTTCCATGAATTAAATAAAAAAACTGTTATAGTACTTATGCAAGACCCTATTATAATCACATTTTTCTATTTTACCTCTTTTTTATGATAAATATTTTGTAATTGTAGAAAATTAAATCATCACTTGAATTTGAATTACAACCATTAACCTTTTTTCTTCGAAGTCTTAGCTTAAGTTTTGTGTATACTAATAAAACTGTACAATGAGTATATAATGACAGTTGATACTATTGTTATATTTTGATAACTTGTGAGTATGAACTTTTTTCCATTTTCAATGCATAAATTGCGCTTGTATGTTCCACCAGAGTAGCTTACAATCATGTTTTAAATATTGAAATTCCCAGATAACTGTCATGTATACGCGAAAGATGCATTGAGCGAAAATATTACTCGACTAAGATTATAAATATCTTAGAAACATTATAAAAAGATAAGTTTCTTCTCAATTAATTCAAAACTGAAGATAGCTAAACACACTGCTCCATTAGAAGAATATAATTTTTTTTTTGTTTATGTTGATGGGTGCTTTCATTTATGAGATTTATCATTATTTAAAAGATTTAGGACGATTATGGGAAGTGGGAAAGAAAGTACATTTCTTTTTTTTAACTGATTCTTACCAGTGAAATATTCTTTCTTTATATATATATTTTATTGAAATATTTCTTGGAAAGGAAATTTTGTTTTCCGAAATGAAGGTTTTCTTTATTTGTCTAACGTACTGAACACATTGTTTTGTATTTCATCGTATATATTATTTGTATCAAAATACATTTCTAGAATGGGAAACATAATGCTATTGTTTTGCTTTACATGCATAACATTTCATACGATATTTTTTCTTTCTATGATAAGTGCAAAGATTGATCCTATGCATCGAACCATGTTTCCTGTATCTGAAAAACGTTTGAGTGAAACGGTTATCTTTGTACTTCGAAGAAAAAGAAACATTAGGTATTCGAGTTTCAGAAGAAAGGGGAGTAAAGGAAAAAAGAAAACAGTCCGAGTTATACCTCCCATTCGAAGAAATAGCGTTAGAGATTGTTTGAAATATTCAGCAACATGAACGAAATAGCTTTGTTGTACGAAGCGCTTCTTTGGTATCTCTTATTTAAATACATAGTGAAAATAAGACAGAAACAAATGCCGGGAAAATAGGAGATCCTCCAAGGAGAAACTTCAGAATAATATTTCCTCAGATTTGTCATCTTAAAAATAAACAAGAAGACATGAAGAGTTTTTCTTCTCTTTCCAACCATTCTTTTTTTTCCTTGATCGCATATATTTGCGTACCTTATCTTCCTTGTACAAGAAAGCATTCTGATTTTTACTTGAACTCTGCTTTCTTGTAACTCGTTTTATTCGTCTAACGTCACATGGTTTTTAGCGCTAAATTTTGATAATATAAACAAGCTGCACGAATGTCTTTTCCTAGACACCTCTCCTCCAGGCTTAATATTTGATTTCGCATAGTACTTCCTTGTCAGGATCCTTTTGACATGAACAGGGGCATACTTGCATTTTCCTAATATAATTTCCATAGCACAGTGAATAAAAGCTTTGACAATATTTGGCAATACTTTCTTGAGCAAAAGTTTATAATATTTCAATATATTAAGACAGATGTACCAACTCATTTTAAAATATTAATACATACTTCAGTATTAAATTACAGCGACATGAAATTCAATAAACAATGCCATGATAAGTTCAAAATTGAAAAATACCTTCAAAATTTTGATTTTTAAAGATGGTAGAACATAAAGATATACAATGTTGAATTGAACTAAACTATCTGTAAACACAAGAACTGCCGTACTTACCGATACATTAAATATGCGTTTCTTGATTGATTAAATACTAATGAGCAATAATTGAAAGGATAAAAGATTAATTGGAAAGAAATAATGTTTTTATCATAGTACATTTGTTTAATCAGCTTATATTAGTATTCAAGTTTAAATAAAAATTTGCAGACATTGAGCCCAAACAAAATTATAGAATACATTTTTATTGATTTTTTTTTTCATTTCTATGCTTGTATATTCAAAAAAAGCATAAAAAGAGCATAAAACCGAATGTTAAGTTTCATTAAATTATCAGACAACATTCTGTATTAGTAGAATTCTCTCTTTTTCTTTTTTTTTACATTACTTCTGCTACTCTTTCTTTTTTTTGTCTGTTTTTACTAATCTTTCTACTACTATCAATCTTTCTTTCTCGGCTAATACTACTTTACATCATCCACGCTATCTTTCTGTACTATATATATATATATATATATATAATCTACTACAATCCCTCTATCTTTCTCTACAAACACTACTCTACTACTATCCCTTTATCTTTCTCTATTAATACTACTCTCTCTGTTACACATTATCTACCTCTCTCTCTGGCTTATCTCTTTTCTATCTTCTTTTTTTACAAATACTACTCTACTACTCTCTCTACTACTCTCTCTACTACACACTCTCCTACTCTCTTTCTCTCTAGCTCCTCCCTTTCCCCTTCTCTCTATTACTACTCTCCCTCTCTCCTTTCACTACAACTCATGTTCTCTCTAACATGCCACTACTACCCTCTGTTTCCATATCTCTACTATTTGAAGTACAGCTACTTTATCTTTCTCTATCTGATATTAGAATCAATGTTTATTTAAGAGTAGATTTCCAGAACTATTTCAGAAACTTTAAATACAAACGCACAGTATGCATTGTTTTAAGTGTACATTTTATAAGCATTAAGCAAATAATTATGACATAAATGTTATGAGTTGCTGATATACAGATGTGATAGTCCTCACAGTCCTATTAGTGTTTGATGTTTATTCAATAATTTTCGATGTTCTTAGTTTCTAGGTAATATCGTTGTGTGGTTGTAACGTAAAAGATGTATGAATGCAAAGAGAAATTTATAATAATACAACTAAGAAGAATGTGTGATTGAAAAGAAATCAAAAATTAAAACGAAATCAAAATGTTTTTTATTAATTATAAGATACTTTCTCTCCTTTATTAAAGCCATCTGACTTAGAAGTATAAAAATAGTAAGTGTTCCCAATTGAGCTGGAAAATATTGATGTAATTAGACACTGGTAACATAGTATGCAAAAAAGAGATCATACATACTAGATTTTATGAAGAGACATACAGAGCACTTTTAAAATATTCGCATATTGTATATGAACATATTGTAATGTACCATATTAGGTATTGCTATTGTTTCCCTAACACAGTTGAAAGTAACTGATATTTAATAAACATAAATGTATCAAATAAATTAATAGTACTTGAGACATATTAATAACAATAAATATATAATGAAACTATAGACATTATGGTATAATACAAGTAATATATATATAAAGGCATAAATTTTAAATTACTCATTTTAACTTACACAAATTTGAAAATGTTGAATTCTGTAAAATTAAAATTTATGCTTGGACGATTTCAATATATGTGTTGTTACTTAAAATGAATTCTTAGTTAAATATATTTAATACTTTCTTATTCGCTATCTAACCAGATTTTATGTAATATTTGAAGAATTTTTGAAAACTTAAAATAAATAGAAATGAAGTAAATATTACTGAAACATTTTAGTTTTCAATCACAATTTGAAGAAATTCTGTCTCAACAAACTTTAATATATCTATAATTTGAGACGAAGAAAACAACGATATTAAATTAACATAAAAACATACATAAGGAGAATTGAGGTCAGTCTTATTCAAGTAATTATATTGTATGTACTGACACATAAGAAGTTCTCAAGCCTTAAAATTTCAAGTAAGTATATTACTTGCATATTGTTTTAATAAAACCATTTTTTCTTCTTTACATAGAAGGGAGAAAACAATCAAGAAGGGTTGTTGCTTGTCATAAAAAACTCGTAAATGTATTTTTTTCCATTCTAAAATTTGATATTATTTTAGCCATCCTCTACTTCAAATATATTTCTTCCTGAAAATCAGCTCGACCAATCTTATGAATATGTGCACACTAATTAGGTACTTAGATTGTTCGGTTCGATTGTTCACAGAGAATGGTATAAATCTTCAGAGATCTTGGGAGAGCGTCGAATTTATTTAAATTTCATAAACATTTAGGTACGTCAATAGTCTCTATTTACTCGTCCCACTTCGAGTATTGATGACAGAATCGCACAATTTAACTCCCTTCTCCTAACTTAATGTTCAATACTATATTCTCAAAGAGTCATAATTTGAAATTCTCCCGAATCCATCTTTAGATAGTACTACTTTATGTGTATATATTAAAGCAGCGGCGCGCCAAGGTAGTGTATAAATTTGTAACTCCTGTGGGTTTTCTTAGTCTGCGGTACCTATAATGCCTCCATTTTGAAAGACAGCTAATTATTGCTTCGCGATGAACGCGTTATCGTGTGCAAATATTAGCTCAAAAGAATAATAGAAGTGCAAATGGGAGTGAGAAATCTCTTCGGTAACTGCAGAGTGAAGCCACTCTTTTGGAAGACTCGGCACATTGACCGTTAAATATTCGTGCCTATCTCGCACTTTTTGGTGCTAATTCTCTCCTGTAATATGCGGTCTCATCATTAGAGCTCCATACTTAGGTCAACAATGCCCGAATATATTGTCAAAGCCAAACATTGGCGAATAGCTTATTTGCTTACAATGATTAGAATGTTGTCGGCAGAATATTTGCAAAATCTTTAGAGCCCCCCTGGCATTTCAGAAACGAAGAGTTTCAGTCCCCGGATATGCTCGTTATAATGGATCTTAACCTTCTAGTATTTTATGTCCGTCCCTATACGTTTATTATTCCAATCGATCGGTTGACATAGTGGTAAAGACATGAAAAACTCAATTACAACTACGCACTTTCGCCCTTCTGGCAATTTACTTATTCTTGAATTTCATTTGCATAATACGCCGCTTCCATGGAACAATTTCTTTAAGAAATGAATCAGAGAATGTTTTGATTTCTTGAATAATGTTCCTGGGAACAGCATTTTCCATTTAGGGATAGGCGGAATATTAAATGAAGCTGGATTTTCCATGGTTTTTGTCTGATTAGAACCCTTTTTTTTTAATGCTCAAGCATATTAGATTAAACTATGCTTTGATATTTATTTTTATGTCATACAACCATGTTACAAGCTTAAATAAATATATTTCTATCAGCGTAATAAAGATATTTGGATTTTATCAAACAGAGGATACCTCAGTTTGATTATTTTATATGTGACGGAAATAAAAATTCTGATTAAAGAGATGTAATAAGTTGAAAATAAAAAATCACATTACATGAGACTGGTAAAAAATTTAGCTTTTGTTTCTTTTTAATTACATTTGTATTAGATTTATGTTATTGAAGATTATCAACAATGTATACCCTGATTGTGTTCCATACTCAGATAAGATTTGATTTGAAAGGTAATATTTAATAATTCAAGCTCTTACATTATTTGTTATGGAGTGAACTTAAAGCATCCAATGAACCCATATGTAAAGTTTTAAAATTAATAATTTTGAATTAGTATAAATATAATCTCTTGAATTAATACACACTTTTATTTATTTGATACTTATCAAATTTATATACATATCGAATTGTTTATTCCATCTGTTGTAACAAGTAATTTTTAAAATTCAGTAAGAAAAACTAGAAATCTTTTAATATTTGTTTATGCCTTAATCTTTATATTGCTGCATTCAGTTTTATTATTTATTCTTAAATTTTGTAAATCATGGCATAAACTGTAAAGACATAAATCAATAAAAACAAAACGTAATACTTTTTAAATAAAATGATTCAATTTGCTTATGAAAAAACAATTTAGCATTAATACAGATTTATGCTATTCTAAAACAAATTCAATACAATATAATAAATACTTTTTACTACAGAAAGGAAGAAGAAATGAAGAAAATTGTGTGTACTGTACTCATTATTTAGAGAACCGTATCACAATTAAAGAAATATTTCTTATGTTTCTAAATTTACAATTTTATTATATGTCCTTGTTAGTTATATTTTAATATTTTTTGTTGTCATATTGTATCTTGTTAATCAAAAATTATATTTTATATTTTTAACTAATATGTGGAATAAGAAAGGCACTATTTTTAAATTTGAAAAAAAAAGTTATGCAAAGATTTTTATTCAAATATTTACTTATGTTTACTAAGTACTGTATAAAAAATAACTTACTTTAAATTATATTTTTACTTTATAATCTTTAATATTCTCATAAAATGTACAGTAATTTTAAGTCATATTTACGATCTACAACTCTTATGCTTTTTTTTTTAAAAAAATTAAACTTCAGACTAAGGTCAAGTAAAAATAAACAGACAAAATTTGCATCTTTGTGATTCTAAAAAATATAAAATATTTTAGCCATAATTTTGAGCAAAAAATACTTATACATATGAATTTCTATATTAATCTCAATTATCCTTTCTTACAATACAATAGATATATTGAAAATGTTTTTTTTTTAAATTAATTTGCTTCCGAAATATATTTTTTTTAATAATTACAAAAATGAAAGTCAAAACCTGAAAACAGTATCTTTCTAAGAGAATCTCATTTATAAGACAATCTGTAAATTCCAATTATATCTACATAACCAAGTTTTTAAGACCAGATTTTATACATTATATTTACAAACATTCTTTTTTAAAAAAGATTCAGAATTTTGGAAAATATTACAATTATATATTCAAAGTACCCTCATGTACACAGTTATTATATAACATCAGGTGTAAAACAAAACCACAAACACTTGTTTTTCTGATATTAAATATTTCATTTGAACATGTTTTGTAGAATTGGTGCATTTTATAAATGGATATATATTTGAAAAAACACTCTCTGATAAAATGTTCTATATGTTCTGGTTCATCTAAAGTAAAATTCAGTAAGACTTTTGTTATTTTAACGGACATAACTTGCAGTTGCCATTGGAATTTAATGAAATTTGCAAAACAGGTATTCAAACAGTGCTACACAGATTAGACATAAAATTAAAAAGTGGACTTATTTCCTTTCTTAAGAATGCGAAAAGTGGAAACATAGAAACATAGGATCTGATTTCAATGTCTGATCAGCTTTAATATGAGTTGTAATAATCTCCTACAGTTATACAAGCAAGACAGCGATGTTCCGTGTCCAAATTAATATGGTTTATAAACTTATTTTGACTTAAAGTCTATTTATTTGTAAATGAAGTTCGAAATCCTAAGGAGTTGCAAGGAATGGGTTATGTGTATCAGTACATCTGTCCAGAATCTGAAAATTGCTCTATCGGATTCAAGTCCAGAGAACTTGTAGGCCAACTAATTGGCACTTATAATATCTCCTCATTAATATAATTCTTCATCAACTAAGTTCTATGTGGTCTAGCGTTACCAACTTGGAGTCAGAAACTGCACTAGTATAAGGACGAACAGTTACAACACGACTCCTGCTTTTTTATATAACTGAGCATTAACGAAACATCTTAGAACGATATACGTGTCAGTACGATCATTTCGCTAGATGAATACTATTCTTGTGTTACTTTGCAAGTAAAACCTGTACTCATAAGTTAACAGAACAGACCTTTCAATTATCATGCGTGCTTGCCCAATTTAGCATCATATTTTGGTGGCATGGTGTCAGAGGCACCACAGTACTGGACATCTTGTACTGAATGCCCCTTCGTAAAGTATTCTACGGGCAGTTGATACAGACACCAGAATTCCAAATGCTAAGATAGATATTATAATAAAATAGAAATAAAGATAGAAAAAAAAATTCTAAGAGAAAATTTGAATTAATTTAGTATAAATTTTTCTTTCTTCCATGCAATAAGATGTAAATAGCGGTCATTTGTAGAACTTATATCACCAAATCGTCCTCAGTTGTACCTTCCAGAAACTGATTCTGATCTAGGAAATGCATTCCGCAGTTTAATAGTTACAAAAAGCTTCATATTCAATTCATATGCACCATTTTTCACTTGTAATAACACTGACTCGATACTTTTCTCCCAAAGTACGTCATTATACTGCTTCTGATAAACAATGTGGAGCATTCATTTTAAAAAAAATGATTATGTTGAAATTTCACTGTGTTACAAATGGCGGACACTGTATTTCAGAACTATGATGTCGGTTATTTAAAGTTTGGTTTGTAATTTTTGAGTAATATTAGTTCACAATCTAACCTTATTTTACTTTCCCGTTATACTTATGTTTTATGCTTGAATGATTATAGTAATGTTTTCTGCTTTGAGCTCCGAAAATTTCAAAAAGTTGGATTTCTTCGAACCAAAATCGATCTGGGATATAAAAAATTTAATATAACCGGAGAAAAATGCAAAATATGCTTACAAAAATGTATCTTTATATAGAACAAATCGAGATGATCCATATATACTAAAGATAAATAACCCTATTTAGTGAAGAATAGAAATGCTCTTAAAGTATAGCATTTTACATTTAGACAAAGAACAATCGTATGCCATTTACCACTGGTGATGAGAGGGGTAACTAAGGTTTAGTGAGCTTTGTACAGAATATTTATAAAGTCTCCCATTGCCCCTTTTCTTCAGATATTCATAAGTGTTAGAAATATTTCAGTAGAGAAAATAATTTTTCAAAATACATGGATGAAACAAATAAATGTAAATTCGGAAATTTGTAGATCACTTCTCAAATTAAAAAAAAGTCCGGATAATCTGAAGGTCCAATTAAAAAGAGTCTGACTTAATGAGTTTTTTCTGTATTTATTTTCTTACTTAATTCATATTTTCATAATTAGTTCCATTTATTCCACATATTAAATTTTCTTCAATTGAGCAGTAATATGAGGAAATTTTGACATTCGGCATGTGTCATTAATTATTTGGTTTTCTGTAATGGATCTAAATCTTCATCCCTCCTAATATGTCTTGTGTAAAACAATACTCTGATTAAACAAATTTAGGAAAATAAAAATAATAAGGAAAATAAATAAATCTAAGCCAGAAACTGATCATACGAGGAAAGGAAAAGTGAGTTTTAAGAACATCGAGAAAAAATAATTAACTATATGAAAGCGGAGGATTGATTATTTTTAAAAAAAAATTATAAGTAACTAATTTCTCTTAAGAATGCGATTTGTCCTCATTTAATAAAACAGTTTTCCTCTAGAATGAATATAATTGTAAGATTTTTAACTTAAATGGATTTTTTAACTTCAAATGTAGGAAGTATTACTGATAATGCAAAATCTGATTGCTTAAGATGTACTATAATATCTCAAAGGAGAGTTTTAAAATTTCCAGATAATGAACCCTTGAGAAAATTTAATCCCTTTTTACTAATACTGAATAGTTATGAAATATTTTCAGTTATCATGAAATGTTAATTTAGAGAACAATATATATCTGATATTGGCGTTCTTAAAAATACAATTATTGACACCAGAGTTTTTATTTTCAGTAATGTTATCTTTCGTTTATATTAGTAAGACATTATCCTTTATCAGATTCATCAGTAAAAGCTAATTATTTTAAAATAGCAAAATTAAAAATTTGTAGAAAATAACAATCTGTAGATATTCTGTGAAAAATAAGTTAATGACAATATAGAAAAATATTTTAAAGTACATTCTTTTTAATTTGATGTGAAAACACGTGCTTTTCAAGAATATATAGTAGTGAATTAAAAAAAATCAGACAAAACGTATTATCTGGAATTCTTCAATTAGTTTGTCACAATTAAAGTTTTAAAATTGAACGCTCGATTTGAAATAAAATATTACTCTTCTTACTTACGTAAAATTTAAAGTTTAATTAGCATTAAAGATTTATGAAACTTTCATAATTCTTTTTAATACTATTTGTATAATTCTTTTTAAAATTCCAATTTCAAATTCTTATCAAATTAAAAGTTTGAAACGATAATCAGGGAGTTTATTCAAAATTTAAATAATTGAAGTTTAGGAAGCACATTATGTATAACAAAATACTTGACGTGAATCAATTTCAAAACTTCATAAAGATTTTGTTTGAAAGACAATGTGAAGTTTTCTCATAAGAAAATCAAAACAATATTCATTTTTAACCCAAAATCCTGAAGATTGTCACGCACTATACATATTGTTAAACAAATTAGAGTTGATGACAGAGTACATTAATAAAGAAGCATCACGTACTTCACGTCAAATTTATGTAAAATAAACATTAATTATTTGTTATGAAACTAAAATAATTACTTATTTCTAACTCAAGACACAATAATCAATAAAGATGAGCAAGCATAGTAAAAACTAAACAAATATTAATGAATGCACAGACACAATAATCAAGATATAAACTTTAATAAGCAACAAAAAATTCACAAGTGAATAAAGCAAACCTCGTCAGAATAAACATAAAAGAGAAAAACAGCAACTAACCACCGCGAATGTAAAACAAAAGAAAAAAAAATCTATCGTAACTCAGCTTCCTACTGCTTCATCAAGAATATATTTAAATTCCAGTCACTCTCAGAAAATAAACCAGACATGCGCTTTTCTGTGATTTATTCAACAACTGACTTTATGACTACATTAATAAGTTGCGGCTATTCTTAACGTTAAGTAGCAAAAATGTAAAAATAGCTGAAATAATTGTCTGTAAGCTTAAGAAACCCAAGTATAAAGATAAAATCATATCTATTACTTAACACACTTTGGAATTACGAGTTATGCAAATAATTGTACATAAAATGAAGAAGAATCTGAAAGAATAAGAAATTAAAGAAAAAGTATATACTTCACAAATCTGAAAATTTACTTTCATGCATATACTTATCGAATAGAAATTTAAAGGAAGGAATACATTTCTCGCATTTCGTAACATAAGAAATATAAGTTAAATTTTCTTGCTTAAAAAGTAAAATCATCACTGTGTAAAATTATAGAATTTAAACACAGATGCCTGAAATATGCTATAAGAATTTCATTACAATTTTTAAAATAATATATATTTCAAAAAGTAAGGTTAAAATGGCTGATTAATTATAAAATTAATCGAAAAGTTTTAATTTCAAATATCTCCAACTTAACGATTACTTATATTAAGAGATAATCTGTTTCAAAAGAAATATTGTCTCAAGATTTTGGCTCTTCAACTTCAAACATTTTCCCTGATTCTTTTTCTATTCATATAAAGAGCATATGATTATGGTCATTTAATTTCTAGTAATCTGGTAATTAATTTGATATTTAATTACAGCAAATTAATCTTTAAGCGATAATCCATTAGGATTACATTCCGATTGATATCTAGAAAAATATCAACTTTAATTTAATGAAAGATTTTATTGATCACGACGAGTGTGAAAGTTGAGTGAAATCTCATACGATTACGCCATTAAGATTGCAATACGGAAAGAAAAGTTATCGTTTAGGGATATTGGAACTAAGCAATTTTGTAGATTTTGCTATATGAATTATAACAAAATTTGTCGATGATATGAAGTGTTCGAAAAAGAACTCTTGTTACGAATGAGAAATTGTGTATTTGAATGGAAAATGAGATATTTCATGATATTATTACCCATTGATCATTTTCTAATTTTCTAAGAAGTCAAAGATTATGACGCACTTCGCCTCTTAAAATTATCGCCATAAATTTCATGGAAAATGAGATCGTCTTCTTCTTTGAAGCAGATTCCCTGGAAAGTAACCGGTTATTTCAATAGTTGCTTGGCTTTCCTTTAATTGTGTAATGATAAAACCAAGTCTCAAAGATGATGATAACTCGTCGCACCTACATTCACATTTTAATTTGGTAGCAAAGAGCTGCCAATTAGAAACTAACATATTAATCAGTGTAAAATTTATTTTGATGCCTTTTAACATATGATTGAACACAATCTGAACACTAACTTACCTAAAAATTGGTATATTTTGCACACATACTTCTGAACCAGTCTCATACATTTTATTAGCAACGAAAGTACGCAAAAGTCATGAAACAAAATAAAAATTACGTCATAATTAAAGTTTTTGCTTCACATAGAACATTTTTCCAAGTAAACATTTTGATAAATGTGTATATTGTCTAACCTTTGATATTTTCGGTGGATGATGTTCTTTTTTTTTAAAACAATTCAAACAATTTTTATTGAATGGCATCGTGGGAGTAGTAATGCAAATTAAAATATTTTGGGATGTACTGTTGAGCTTTTATTTCTCTTCAAAATGGAAATTTAATGCATTAATAAATGTGTGCAAAAAAATTACTTTCATAAGAATTTGTGAGGACTGTGGGTTGTAGGAGTATATCTGAAGAAATAATATTCAAGACAATTTCATTAAAAATAATTTATAAAAATGCAATGAATTAAACTATAGTTGTATTCGTTAAATTTTTTGGAGTTGTTCAGAACTAATGAAATCCGTTAACGGATTAAGTTGATAATTTTTCTTTCACTATGTAATGCGGGCTTTTTCAATTGTTATCCATTTTAATGTCTTTTAAACTGAATAGATGTTTAACTCGCATTTTTTTTTTTTTAAATAATAACGCATGACATTTATTCGCTTTGTGTACAATTTTTCTGAGTGCTTCAAAATTTTAATTCTTACTACTTCTAATCCTCTCCTTCATGCCTATGCTCATTTATACAGTATTTTAATGGATACAGTATATATTTAAGTTCCAAATGATATTTTAAGACGTACATTTAACAATTAATTCTTATTTATTCAAGATAAAAACATATTTCATTTATATTACAACATACTACACAAAAAAAATTTCTGAACGTTTTTGTGCAATTGTTTTCCGTTACAAATCTCTTTCAAATAAACTTCAAGTTATTAAAATAATACTAAATAAAATATATAAAAAATGTCAGTAGCTGAAAATTATTTAACTAAATAGTATTATCGTATTTAAAGTTCTCCTAAATTCCTCTGTCAAGTTGACTCACTTTCTCAAACTCGCTTCTCTCAAAAATATCTTTTATTTGAAGAAAGTCCTGCCGAATGTTTTACCCGTCATGTCCTAAACACAACCAGTAACATTTTAATAGTTTTCCCAGTGTTCCATCTTCATGGTCATACATTTATCAATTCGCTAGTTTTAAACTTCTACGACTTGGTGCTGTGTCAAAACCACCATTCTTAGAAATTTGCTTTATTAAAAAAAAGGGTTTTTTGCACCTAATATAAGATCTCATGCTTCTCATTTTATATTTTTAAAATAATTCATTGAATTTTTATGTTTTTATGTAATTTAATCAAATATATAGTCTTCTAAGCAAATGCTTGGAGCAGCTTAGCCATATTTGAATCTTATGTCATAGAACTTTACCGTTACTCTATCCTGAATTTCATTTTGAATTTTATTAAGAACTTAAAAAATACTCTAAAACTTTCTCTTCTTACCTTTATTCATTAAAATTGTTGCCTGACTGTGAACATTGAGATCACTGCATTACTCTATCTGATATATATTGTAATATGTTGCAGAATAAAAAATGGACATAAATCAGGCGTAATACAATAAATAATGCTTAATCAAGCTTTCAACGTCAAATAATCTATGAATGAATGGAACAGGAAAAAAATGAACACTCTTTTTCATTTTGTCAGCTGAGTGAAACTGTTGTGCTAAGAATGGGGTAACATAAGCCTTTGAAAAATGTAACGTTTCAGTAAAATACAATGCACTCTACCCTAAAGTGTGCACAGAATAAATAATACCTTTTCATATGTTGCTGCCTGGTATTTTTATTATTTTTTATTTGCATTGAAAATACCTGACGAGAACGAGTGCATATTTTGCTTATTTTTATTCTGGACGTTGAAGTCCCGAAATAACAGTTCATTGTTAAAGAAGAGAAAAAGCAACAAATCAGAGCCGCATCTTTATAAAACCCGGTATTTTGTTCCATGGAAGATGAAAACTCGTTATAGCATCACAAATTAAGGGAAATTCCTCTAGTTCACGAAAACAGCCCCAAAGGGTTGTGCGTACGTTAAAATTTCTATCCAATAGTAAATAAAACATAATAAAAAGGAAGGAGTAAGGACAAAGCGGATATATGAAAGAAAAGAAAGGAAGGAAAAAAGGGAGTTACAATGCAAGTTCCGCACTTGTGAATCATCGATTTGTTTTCACATTTCGTCTTCTTCATAAAAGGTGATCTATCACAGTCACAAACGAATCTCCTCGCCGAAGTGGCACTCAATCAAGAGACTTTATTTTCAAATATTTTGCGGGACGCAAAAAGAGAAAAATCATAACGTGGCCCTTTCCGAAGTCCCTTTCATTCATTTAAGTTGATTTCCCCCCCTTTCCGACGAATGGGAAAGGGAAAGAAAGAATAAAACTTCTAAATAAGGAAAGGTTGTCTTCCATTTTTTGTTTGCTTGCAAAATTTGTCTTCTGAGGCATTAACATCGGTTGTTGTTGAAATAAAATAAAATATCTCTTGATATTGTCTTATTATTGATCTGTCTGAAATATTGCCATACATTGATTGGATTCATGCCTTGTAGTAAATGTAAAACAGTGATTGATTATTTTTTTTTTAAATATAACTCCATTTACCTTCAAGGAAGGGAACTTATTTAGATATTTCCTTGCGTAAAGATTACTTTTACTGTAGAGTCGCCGATTCTTACTCCATGATCTTAAATTCATTAACAAATTATTAATTTTATAAAAAAATCACCTTTCAAAGAACATCTAAGAATCTCATGGCTGTGCTTATTAAATTAAATATTATTTTAACTAATTATACATCCTATACAAATACTTGTTTCGTAAAAATGTAGCCACAATAACAGAGTGGCCATGATTGTGAGATCCGGTCGTCGTTGATTTCTTCGAGTCGAAGGTTCGATTCCTGAGGCGTCTAAAATCCCACCGAGTAGCAGAGCTGATGCTCGTTAAATCTGTCGTGGTTCCAAGTCACCCATTTGGCATGATACAAAAGCTTGAAGGAAGGGGCAACCGCTTAGGGATCGTCCTTCACACTTGATAAAGGTTCCGAATTATGATTTCCGTCGCCAACAGTTACCCCCTCTCAAAAGTCGTGTCTCCCCTCCTCGTGTCTCTTCAAAGTGTGACGTTAGTATAACATACAATGAATGAATCAGTGCTATGCCTGGATATCTATTAATTTCCAAAAAGTGCAATGCACTTCAAATGGATCTTCTACATGTCACAATATACGAGAGGGCATCGTAAATTTTTAATTATTACAAACAAGGGAAATCACGAGTTGAGAATTGCAGTTAGGAATGGGATTTGATAGGTTTGTAATTCACCTAAAGGATGTCTACTTATGACAGTAATAAAGCCAGTAGTTGACCAATTCCGAGAAAAACGAGTTTAACATCTTAAGAGCAGCTTATTGTTATTTGATTTTTTTCACTAAACAGTCACGAAATAGCTAAGTCGGTATTACGCTTGGCAATGCTCATCCTCTACGTATATAAATATTTTTTGATTTTGTATCTTTTTATTTGGTTTCAGTCCTATCTTTGCGAGTCATTTTTGTCTCCTGTCTTAAAATTTATAAAAAATACAAATCTAAGTATAATTAATATCCTAAATATGTTGTCAACGAAAAAAAAGACATTTTCATTCATATAACAACAGTTGGAGCTAATGAATCTTAAGTTAAAATTAATATGTTCATTAGCTCCAGCAGTTGCTTATAAATAAAAAAAAAGTGCTTAGGATTTCATTGACAATATATTCCAGTTGTTAATTTTGTTTAAAAATCCTTATGATATTTTAAACAGGTAATAGAAATGTCAAGTAAGAACATTTCCATCCGGCTAGCAACCAAGCACACTACTGACTTGGATGCGCCGTTATAATTTGGGTCTGATAATTAAATAATATTTAAAAGGTGCGCTTTAAACTTTAAAAACTATTTTCTTGGAATTGACTGGCAAGTGAACTTTTCATTTTTCAACTTCCATAATTCATTTCATTTACCTAGTCCGTTCCTCAACTGAATTTTCCAAGTTGTGCTCTCCCCTTGAAAGAAATATCCAAGATATCAGGATAAAATTTATTTTGCATGTTAATTGATTCTTATGTATATAATGATGTAAATGACGCTGGATATTGGGGATTTGTTTGGCTTCAGGAAGCCGAAAATAGAAGAAACCAGCAATGTGAAGAAGATAGTGTTCTATCTACTAAGTTCTACAGTGGCGGCAATCGAGAGATCAAAAAATACTGAGATAAATGTATGAATCTGAAAGGTAACAACGTTTAGATCTAAGAATAATAAATAAAAAATTTGTTTCTTTATTATGATTATATTTAGAAATTAAATTTTTACTATACCCTGTATAATAATTAAAACTTTGCGATATTACGGGTTACTTCAATCTAGGGCTAAATAAAATCAAGCAAACAAACCAACATAAATAACTGTAACTTACAATACTATGTATATAAGAATCAATTAATATACAGAAGAAATTTTATCTAAATATCTTGTTTACTTCTTAAGAATAATTACATTTTTACAATACCTTCACGTATGCATAAGGGAATTTTATGTTACATATCAAGGGACGTATAGATTTTCAATCAAACAGATAGAGAATGGGGTTGGGAGGGAATTGTGGCCATGGTCGCGGACTCGCAGCCGATGGTTTTCAGTGAGCCGTGGGTTAGAGTCTGTGAGGCCATTAAAGACCCGCTGTGTAGCCAGAGCTGGTACAAGTTAAAAAAACGCCGAGAATTAAATTTCTCCCAGCTGCGTAATGTGGAAGTATCTGACGTCGATGTCCTCTTCATCTTGTTAGATGAAAGTTTCTGTGCCCGCAAGCGAGTGGAAAGCAAATAACAGAGCTCTTGCAAACTGACCTCTCTCTCGAACTTAACCTTTTGGAAACACAAACCTTTGAATCTTTGGTTCCTGTTTCAGCATGAAGTTCATAAAACAGTAGAAATGTTTATTTAATCTTAATAATCCCTGCTGAAATGGACAAATATTGATCCTCATTGATCGTCACAGCTTTTGCATAACTTTATATGGATTCTCTCAACGGATCCAGTATCATTAAACTATATCGATAAGTTGCACACAACGGTGGATGAGTTACGGATTACAGATTGCTTATGACCTTAACGAGCGTAACATAAAGGAATCAAATAATATACCCTTGAGACTAACCTGGCTCAAGTCTCCTCAAAATTCATCATATCCTTAAATAATACAAACATTTGAGGGTACTTATTTTAACTGTTTATTTTGAATTTCTCTCGATGTCGTAAGAAATACTACGAAAATTGATGAGGTGTGCGAACGTATCATGGAAATGGAATAATGAGAGAAAGGTGAAATCAATGATTCTAAAAATAAAGAAAAATAATTTAGTGTCCATTGCATCAACGGATACAGGAGTGGAGAATTTGCACCTTGCGGAAAATATTTTGTAAGCACACATTCCATTTATGCTACCCTTCCGCACACCTTATCAATTTTCGTAATATCTTTTACAACATTCAATGAAATTCAAAACCAAACTGTTAAAATAAGTAGCCGCAAACAATTGGATAATTTATATATATATATAAGTATTATATATATAAATATTATATATATATATACCCTCTCCTTACATTACCCAAATTTATATATTTTAGAATATTTTTAACAAACTTCAGAGAGAGAGAAAGGGTTAAAATTCATTTTTGTATAAAATTAAGATCTAAGCATTTTATTGGTGTAATTTATGTAAATTTAAACATTTATTTTTAAATATTAGACTATTTCTTGATTCATTCCCCAATTTTAGTGGCTGATAAGTTATTTTTAATAAAATGCTTAAGAGTAAAAGCAATAAGAAAATGAAAAGCAATGTTCAGTTCAAAAACTCAAAACATATAAGTCATTTGCAAGCAAATTACCATACATAAATGATAAATGACACTATAAAATAACTATTCATACAGATTGAAAGAGTGAAATACAAAAATTTCTGTACAATTACTGCAATTTTTTTTTATTTTGCCTTTAAAACGTTTTCCCTTTAAGAGAAGGATTTTTTTAAATACAATATCTCTATTACATCCATATTGCTGTATTTATTATGAGAACCTATCAATATTAAAAATATTCGATTCTTAAGCTTTTCCCTACCTTAAAACTTTGCTCCAACGCTTGAATTTATTCAATATGAAAATTAAGTAACATTTAAGAAACAATTTGCGTATCACACATTAAAATTTTCTAAAATAATGTTGAATCTAGCAAATAAACTAAAGTCCTATATATAAGAAGCATTTTTCTAATATCTCTTTGTTGTAGTTGAAAATATACCTAAATATTTTACTCCAGCGTCAA
Source organism: Nephila pilipes (assembly GCA_019974015.1). NCBI lineage: Eukaryota > Metazoa > Arthropoda > Arachnida > Araneae > Nephilidae > Nephila > Nephila pilipes. The sequence goes on from BMAW01086271.1 coordinate 289,231, forward strand.
TTAATAGACTAATGAATAAATTAGAGATTTTTAATCTGGGTTTTATATTCTTGCTAAACAAATTACGACACTAATAAAATTGATATAATTACTGGCAAATAAATTTTAAAATTCCAACTATTTAAAAGATGTTTATCCAAAATATAATAATCTTTTCAATAAAATATGCAAATATTACTTTTTTTAATAAATTTAATTTTTATTTAAAACTAATTAATTGCCTTGCAACAGAAACCTTTTTTATAAATTTGAGGCATATGCAACTATAAATTTATAAATGGTTACCCGACAATGATTTAAATACAATTTTGTGCAGTGATTTATCTAATATGAAATAGGTGATTAAGAGCTCATTTTTTTTTTTTAATTTACTCATTTAACAAAAAAAGGTACCTAATAAAAGATATTAACTTGAAGAAAGACACTGAAAACACATACATAATATTTAAGTACACATGTGCTTTGTATGCCAATTTTAAAATAAATTATATTGAATTTCATCTTTATTTTCGATTAGAAGGACTAAAATAGTTCCTTGCTAGCAATGTATTAAGAATGAATTGAATTCATTAATACGTTAACAAGCATTTTCTGAATAAAATTCAATAAGTATGATCACCGAGGATACAACTTTCAATTATATATGAAATATGTTTATATAAATATTTTACGTTATAAAGCCTAAAATAAAACATTCTATGACGAATCATTATTAATAGATCAGTATATCTTAGCAAACATTCTTTATCCGTTTCAAATGAACTTTACTAACCCTACAAATATTCCTAAATCACCAAATGGACTTTAATCCTGAATTTGAATAATTCATCTTCATTTGTTGGACATATATCTATCCTATTTATAGGCTGTATATATTTATTTTATTTTATTCAATTCGAATATTTTCGCTAGTATTTATGTTATTCCCTTGAAATTGCTTTTATTTCGGTATATCTATTATTCTAAAGGAAAATTGTATTTTTCTGTTACTATAATAAGATTTTTATTTTTTGAGAAAATGAAGTTCCGAAAATCATTATGTCATTTGGCGAGTTCAGAGGCATCCATTTAAAAGTCATAATTCGTAATGTTTTCTATTATGTAATAATTTGACTGAACTAAATGACTCCATTTAGATGCACCTAAGTAATTGCATTTTTGATTGTTATAATTAATAGAAACCTATTTTAAAGAATGTATCAAATTTAAAATTTCTATTTTAACCCTTTTTATGGATTCTAGAGTGAATTAGTCTATTTTATACATACAATTTTAATGTATGATCATATTTGATAATGTAGAAATTCATACTTACTCAGAAAAATTAAGCATAGCTTTTTTATTTTCATTATGTATAGTATATTTATGATAATACACTTGTTAAATAAGTAAAAATTTTAATTGTTGATATCAAGTTGTATGTGCTTCAGTGATAAATAATTTTTCTTTACATTACTACTTTACAAATTTTCTTCTACGATTTACATCTCACTGTTATCTGAACTAAATTCTTAGCTGTATTGTACAGTTTTATTACTTTCTAAACACAAATACCAATTATTAGAATTACTTTTTACATATTTTAATCTTGCTATTGATGTTCTAGTTTTTATGGAATGTAATTTTATAAAGATAAAGATGAAATGCTTAATGGTCATTTGTTTTAATTACCTATCTAAATATTAACAGCGATACAAGTTTAAAAACCACAATTACATCAATATTATTGTATCAGTATTCAACTGATAGAAATGTGTACAATTAAATATTCAAGTAACGTTAAGTTACAATAAACTGAAAAGGTTGTCGAATTTGTCAACTTAAAGGATTTCGTAACTAAATCATTTTAGACATGGCCAATTAGTGAAATTGTGGCACAACTGAATAAATGTTTTGTAGATGCATTTTTGTGCTTCATTTTTTGATGTACAATACACCGTCTATAATCTGGCTCTTCACCCTTCCAGCCCTTTCAGTAATCCGATGTTTTTACAAAGAATGACAAGTGATAGAAATTTTTATGTCTTCTACTTTAATGGGAAAACGTAAGCAATCCATAAAAAAGTGTACATTTTTTTGAAATATTAATTATTTTGTGTGTTTTACATTTGATTATGTGTACTGCACTAATTTCCATACCATATTTTATAGATTTTGCTATTTCAACATGTTATTTTTAGTGATTGTCAAGCAATAATGTGTTTCAATTATTTAGTGGTGTTCCAACGCGATATCTGCCGGATTATTGACAGGGTCTATATACTAAATGGCTACAAGAATCTTAATAAAATAAAATAATTGACACCATTACCACATTTATGATAACATTCTACAACATTTTCGATTGTGTCATCAAGAAAAAAAATGGATTTTTTTCTAAAAGTCTATACATATATTCAGAAATAAATACATATAAACTCTTATTTATATATATATATATATTTAAAAGAACAAGCTGATTCCTGTTTCTGCTAAAATGATAAAATGGAATTCCTTCTGAGGCATTTCCTCTCTTCCATTCTTCAGCTGAAGAACTATTTTTTGATCATTATAAGCCATATCTTCTTCGTTAAAAAGAAAAAAAATACATTCATAAAATGCTCGGTTAATTATTTTCTAAAATACCCTCTTTAGGCAAAGCGAGAAACTTGCATTTCAAACAAGTTTTTTGAATTTCTGAGATGGAATGTAATGTACTGGATAGCGTTCTCTAAAAACAGGATTCCAAGCGAGAAAAACTTTTGGGTGGGGAAGAAATCGGATACACACACAATATATCTGAGCCGTGACACTAACAAGAACATGGATTTACTCTTACCTAGCACGCTTCAGCGAACTGCTTTAAAGGATGTATCCTGCAGGTGAAATCTCACTCAGATCACTTCTGCACGTCCCGCTAGAACTCAAACATCACGTTTTTGTTTATTCTTTTTTCTTCCTGATTTCAGCGCCTACATCACTCAAAACATTCTGTTTCTAACAGTCGTTCTTTCCTTCGTTCTTAGGATTTTTCGGCTTAATTTTCTGAATTTTTGTATACTTCAAGTGTTGTTCTCTGTGACACTTCTTTGTTAACTCAAAAACAGATGTTCCGAGTTTGTACTTGTTTCTCTGTTAGAACTGGTAGAGCTTCTTCCATTTTTCCAAGGCTTCAAAAGTGGTTGACATTTTTTGACAAAGATTAAAAAAAAACTGTTTGTCCCGTAATAGGTATTTCATTTTGATAGGTACAATTTTCTTAATGTTCCGTTTTTGTCATACCATGCACATATTAAAGTTTATGTTTACATACATAAGATTGATGATTTTTTTTGTCATAAATGAATAATAGAATAAACTTTATATAGTATTCGATGCTTGTTATTTATAAATCATCAGTTAAGAATTTTAAAGAGAGAAAATATGATCTCTCTTGCACTAGAACTAGGTTTGTAATTGTAATAATAATAACGAAAAATTAACATAAATAATTAATAAATCATCAGTTATGAATTTATATTATAACACAAAATAAACCTTAACAAAAATAAATACTTTACTTTAGAACTACGAATGTAAATGAAACAATAACAATCATAAGAAAAATTACAAAAGTAATAAACATCTCAGAGATATATTAAAGCTAAAGTCCATAAACGCAATAATAAATGCTATTGTAAATTAATACAATAAAATAATATTTATTTAGCATAAATAATTTAAAAGCCATTAGTGACAGATATTTAAAAGAAAGTAAACTAAATGCTCATTTACATCAGCCCTTCGCTTATAAATGTGGTAATATTTTGGAAAACTAACTTCTTTAAATTGAAACTTGAAATCAATCTTATTATTAATTTGATTATCCAACAAAAATGTTCTTTTATCAAACAATAATGAAATTCACTTTATCATCACGGTTAGGTATAAGATACCGATGCTATAGTTTCAATTAATTTACCCATATATCATAATTTTTATTTGCAAAAAGACATTCGAGATTTATATACACTATGTTGCATATTTCATTACATTGGGTAAACAGAGTAGTCACATTTTCTTATCGCTTTATTAATCATAATATATATATACTAAAATTATGAAAATTAATTTATAAAATATCTAAAGAGACCAAAAAGAGATGTTGTAACAGATTAAGAAATAAATGAAAAATTAGAACCCAGTAAGTCTTAAAGCAATTTAGGGCTGATGAACGAATATGCGGGGTTAAACTAGTTTAATGAAATAAACCTTCCCCCTTCGCACCTTGGTACGTTGAATTGGGAAAAGCCAAAGAGCTCATTGACACAAAAATGCAAGAATAAAATTTATCATTCTAAAAATTAGAAAGATATCAATAAAATAAAAATTGCTTACAATAAATTCAAAGAAATGAAGATTTAAAAAGGTGAGGTAATAAGTAAAACAATCTTCAATCAAACGAAGTGCTTCAAGATAGATATCAAACCCTATACATACATATATATA